>CM033036.1:12359325-12581258 GCA_019207045.1 Branchiostoma floridae x Branchiostoma belcheri
TGCAACAGCTGTGTTTTGAAATCTGGTTGTACATAATTTTGTACATGCATTTTTATTAAAAAAAAAGGAAGAATAAGAGAGGCGATTTTGTCATGGACATCTTCCTAGCAAGCTTGACAGGATATATGTACTACCTGTGTGTTAACTTCAGTAAAGGACAAAAATACTTTCGACGGATGAAACAAAAATAATGACTATCACACCTTCTTCAATCCATAATGCTCTAAATCAAAAATGACAAGCATTGAAACATACAATTAAAATCTATTAGTAAGCAAATATATGAAATATAATTGTTACGGTACTACTGAACTGTTGCAACCTTAAACTTAAAACACCACAAAAAACTTGAGCTCCATCTACAGAAAAGAATGAATTTACAGTAATATATCATAATCTTTACAAATCAAATGATATCAAGGATGTAAGAAGATGTCCATACCAGACAGTCCCCCCACGGAGAGAGTTTGCCATGTACAGAGCCTTGTCGATGTTGGATGTGAAGATACTGGCGGCCAGGCCGTACGTGTTGGTGTTGGCACGCTCCACAACCTCGTCTATGTCCTTGAAGCGAGCAATCTGCTGCACAGGTCCAAAAATCTACAAGAACGAGAAGAAACCATGAATGAAGGATATCGATTAACAAAATTACATATGATATATCACTGTGAAATGAACACAAGTGTATGATCCAAACTGAACTTCATATTGTTGAAGTCAAAGCAAAATTTCACACATTATTTGAGCCACACCAATCTAATTTCCTGATTCTTGGATTGAAATGAAAACTTTGCTGAAGAGAAATTTCAACACGAAAACAGTGTCAGCAGGAAAGGTCTGTACCTTGCTATGCAATCTGTGAACATAGCTAACTTCTAACCTCCATGTTTTCAACTTGTCTTCTGGCCTAGGAAAAAAATGTTGTGTTTCCTGTTAAATCAATTTCAAACATTAGGGTCGGTAGGTAGGGATTATCTTTTTTTCTTGTAACTTTTTAAGCTAGCCAGAACTCATAGAGTCTAGTGACACATATTACTTGAACAAAGTAAACTGAAATGCATCAGAGGACCACCCCAAAAAAAGTCTAGGGTCAGCAGGTTTTTCTAGGGTAGGTAGGGAAACAGGAAACGCAACATTTTTTTCCTAGGCCTCTTGAGTTTTGCTAAATTTTTTCTTAAGCAAACAAAAACTAACAAAACAATTTGTTGTGGCCTAAAAATAACCTCTTCGTTGTTGATCCTCATCCCATCCTGTACGTCGGAGAAGACAGTTGGTTGGATGAAGTACCCCCTGTCTCCCGCCCGGTCCCCCCCGCAGTTCAGTGTCGCGCCCTCCTTCTTACCGCTCTCGATCAACTCTATGATCTTGTTCATCTGCTCCTCATCAATCTGTTAAAACAAGACAGTGCAATTTTTATTTTCATGCAGGAAATGTCTCCAGATTTAAGTACTTTTCCGTCCCACTTATTGTTTGGAAGCCATTGTTGATAATTTGATTTGTTAAACTGTCACTAAAACCCTAGGAAAATACATTTTTACCAATTTTTTATCATAATGCACAGGTTTTTGGGACTGACTGAATTTTTTTTAAAGCAAATTTTTGTCACGGAACAAATGGACCGGTCCTGGAGACAGCTAGCCCTGACACTCACTGAACAATGCTTCACTTAGACTTAGACTTAGTAGCTCCCACGTCGTGCGACGCATGAGGCAGTTAGAGTATTCCAGCCCGCTCTGTCTGCAGCCAGTCTCCACACATCTTTCCATCTCTTGCCTGCTGGCAGGAGATCTCTGTCAACTGTCTGCTGCCAGTTCATCTTAGGACGGCCCCTCCTTCTCCGATCTTGAGGTTTCCACTGGAGAACTTGGTGAGCAAATCTCTCGGGTGGGAGTCGGACCACATGTCCTAGCCAGCTCAACCATCGTTTGCATATGATGGAGGACACTGGTTGTTGTCTTGTTTGTGCTCTTATGTCTTCACCTCTCAGTAAAATATTGTGAGTTTCTCATACATGTATGTGATTTTCCCACCCTTTGTTTTTTCAAATTAGTCGGCTGTTGCAGACAAGTTTTAAAGATTTAATCTTTAAAACTTGTCTGCAACAGCCGACTAAATTTTGAAAAAACAAAGGGTGGGAAAATAATTTAGTACATGTAAGCATTCTCGCCAACCAACTCCCATCACAGATAACCTAATGCTCCTGCTTAATGTTAAAAGTTGAAGTCCTTCCCGCACCAACCGGTGCATCGGGCGGCACAAATCTCTTGGTCACACAACTTTGTGAAATCACTACAGCAGGGATCTAGTCCACTAATAGTGGTGTCTAACTACCCTAATTACTCTTTCCCAGATACTCTCTGACTGCTGCCTACCCCTGAGTCAGGGGTAGGCAGCAGTCGGAGAGCTAACTACAGAAAGCATAATGTACCAATTTTCTTAAGGCTTTGTTATGACTCGGTCAGGGATTGCTCGTCATTGCTCATGGCTAATTCCTACTTAAATGGTCTGAAGAATGTTGGGAGTGTATACTTTTAGTTTGCTTTGTTTTTGTGAGCATCACCACCATGTTGGTCTTACCTGTGGCCCTTGCTCATTTTTGGGGTCAAAGGGGTTCCCCACCGTCCTTCTCTTGGCCCTCTCCGTGCTCCTCCTGACAAACTCGTCGTACACCTTGTCCTCCACATAGATCCTGCTGCCTGCACAGCAGCACTGTCCCATGTTGAAGAACAGCCCAAAGTGAGACTTCTCCACGGCATAGTCCACTGTGGTGAAAATAACAGTAACAAGAGTTAAAAAATTTCACATGTTTGTGATTGTGAGTTCCTTACATGTCTTATTAAACCATCAATCATGCAAATACCTTTTGACTAAGATGACGCATAACTGTCCATTCATAACTTTCTGTCAATGAGACTAGCATCTGGTAAACATTTAACTTCAAAGACACAGGAAGATAAAAAAAATACCTCACCATGAAAAAGTAGCCTCTTCCATTGACCCCATGACCTGGAATGTCTGTCTGCTGGCTGGGCCAAGGTTGATAAAATGACTAATTCTACCACCTCTGAACTCAACTGCATGCCACTCCGGTAACTCTGACCTTCTGGCCTTTACTTCCTGTTACTAAGTAGTGAGATGTGCCTAAACATGTGTATATAGAATGTAGAAAATGAAACACAAGGCAACCTACAGTCAGTGTCCGCAAACACGACGTTGGGGCTTTTCCCTCCCAGCTCAAGTGTCACCCTCTTCAGGTTGGAGGCAGCAGAGCGCTGGATAATCTTTCCAACCTGAAACAATATAGACCATATCAAACACTGGCTTTACCATCAACTCGTAATACAAGACTAATCAAAATTGTAACTTTCAATCTACAACATTTTCATACATTACTGTAAATTTACTTATTTTGGAAGATTCAGATTCAGACTTATTTCACTTGGCCTGGCATGTGACGTATTCAATATTCACATGAAATGCACCAAGAGTTACAACATAAAAAGTGGCTACTTCATACACATACTTATAGATATAGTTAAAATTCTACAAGTTTACATGTAGTTTTAAAAACGGAGTTTTGTACCTCTGTAGACCCTGTGAAGGCAACCTTCTCGATCTCAGGGTGCTCTGCGATGGCTCCCCCTGCGGTGGGGCCGTAGCCTGGGATCATGTTGATCACCCCTGGGGGGAAGCCGGCCTGCAACACAGGACAATGAGCAGGGTCATGGTTTAGACTGTACATGCAAGGTGAGATGCAAGTGCAGGGCTCGAAATACTTTTTTCTGAATACCTGCACTGGTGCAGGTAACATCGAAAATTACCTTCAAGTTCAACAGACAAATTTTACCTGCACCACTCTGAATTTAGGAAATATGGATCATACTAAAATTGTTCAGGAACCATAATTGCTATTTTTTTCTTTTATACTTTATAGATGGTAACAGCTAATAACAATCCACATGCACCTACATCATATTGGATATTTATGTATAAAACACAGCACATGGACCAGTGCAGGTTAGGTGCAGGTAGATACCAGAAATACCTGCACAGCTCCAATTTTACCTGCACTAACCTGCATATGCGGGTGGTATTTCGAGCCCTGAATGGGGGTAATATGTCAAAGGTGAAGCCACTTGTTTACATCTCTTCTTTAGACCATGCTTAATACATGTTCAGACATGTTTTGTTTATGTCTCTAAGGGCTTCAACTTTGACATGATGCCCACAATGCATCTGCAGAGGCATGGGCAGCTTAAACCATCAACTGCCTTATTGGGGGTAAAAGTCAACATGAATCTATTTTATGACAGCATTAAAACCAGGATCTAACGTGATTGTCTATATTATAGAGCTGGTGCAATAGTTGTCAATCTGCAAAACAGCTAAACAGGCATGCAGGGCTTATACTGGTTATATTACATTGAACAACCTATTTTTCAGGATGTGAATGTGTTGCTTCCTCTGAATTTTGACACCAATCTCTAGCACAGAGTTCAATGTGTTATATGAAAATGTAATAAGTAATCACAAAAATGATGTCTTACATGAGTAGATGCAGTAGAGTGTACTGAACAAAACATTTTGTACTGAAACATTTTGTCCTTGGTGTCCACCTTCAAACCTGTATAGTGGTTTCCCTGTCCTTGGTGCTGATTTGTTCTCATGGCTTGATATCAGGAAATATCTGGTTTCTGATGACATGACAAACACTATCCAGGCCCATAATAATGGTTTCATTCAGCGTTTACAGATGTACAGACCTGAAGAATCCCTAACAAACACGTACTACGGGCCAAGCAACCGGGTATTGTAACTGAGAAGCGTGCTACTTTACCTCCTTAGCGAGCTGAGCCACGTACAGTGCCGTGAGCGGCGTCTGTTCCGCAGGTTTCATCACCACGACGTTTCCCGTGCAGAGGGCGGGGCCCAGCTTCCACGCCTGCATCAGGAGGGGGAAGTTCCACTGTGCGAAAGAAAAGAAAAACAACTGCCATTTACAGAACACCACCACGGCAGTTTTACTTACTCAGTAGAATGTTTGTTTGTTTTGTACATCACCACACAAGAACAATACTTGCTGTTTAACGCCTTTGAAGCGTTTCAAGTACAGGCAACAAAATACTGTAAATGCATTTGAGTTCGCAGGGATTTAATTTCACGGTAGCGGGGAAAAGGACTTTTTGCAGTGGTTTTAATTTCGCGGTAGCACCATGCATTGTAGTCTCTTACTGCCATGGAAAAAAAGTTTGCGGTGGTTTTAAGTTTGCGGTGAAGGGGCCACCACGAAAACCGCGAACATTAAAGTTTAAACCACCGGGACAGTTTCTGCATTTACAGTATACCCTTTCAATCAAGGCAACATCTGTTCTACTCGGAGTGCGCAAGAATCTAAAACTGGTGGGTTACACTAAGGGGCTGTTATAGCTATTTAACAACCATTTCCAACTTTAATCTTTTTTCAGTCCCAATAATTGTTTGGGAGCTTGTGTTGCTAATTTTTCTTTGTTAAATCTGTGATTTTGAGTTTATGAAAAATAAACATTTTGAGAAATTTTATATTAAGTTAAGACTGGGAACAAATGACATGAATTTGTTTTTTCCATCCCAACAAGGAAATTCACATCTTAGGATGGAGGGCGGATTCTGGAGACAGCTTTGCCACCTATATACAGATACAGGCAGGGTTGTAGCCAGCCAAAAATCATTTTCCGTCCCCTCAATTTTGAATGGCTTTGGCACAGCATTCCTAGGGGGTGTGGGGGCATGCTCCCAAGGAAAATTTTGAAATCTAGACCCTATGAAACGCTATTTCCTGCATTTTGCTCACAGAGGACGGAATGGGCAAAATTTTTTTCCGTCGACAGCTGCAAAATTCCGTCAAAGGACTGAAGGACGGGTGCTGGCTACAACCCTGTAGTCAAGCATTGGTTATTTTGGTCATTAGTATTCACCCCTCTAACCTTGAAAGCATTGACTTTCTTATGGTGCTTTTAGCAAGGGGAAAGATAAGAAGATTACGTAAAGAGATTATATCTTTTACTTTGATTGAGCTTTACATCAAATATTCAATGTAGTAGCTATATATAACCGAACTCCTCCTGATGATAGACTATGTATATTTTGCGATAAGAGTCTCATGTATGTAGAAAACGAAGTACACTTTGTCCTTGAGTGTTCACTATACAAAGATCTGCGAAACGCATTCGTTAATGCTACACATGTGGATAAAAAATATGCGCACCTAACGAAGGAAGATCTCTTCAAATACCTTATGTCACCATCTAACTACGATATACTGGAAAAACTATTTAAGTTTGTCTACACATGCTTTAACTTAAAGAAGAGAGAAGAAGCACATACGTTATAGTATATGATTGTATAGTTTTCCGTTTACTCCCTTTAATTTGGCTTTGTACCAATCTGACTGCATTTAGGCCCAATGGGGCATGAATATGCAATAAACTTCATTGTCATTGTCATTATATACATGTACAGGTATATCAAAGTATGAAGTCTGGCACGTCAACAGCAGAGGTTTGATGCAAAGTTTCCTTACAGGGATAATCTGTCCACAGACCCCGACCGGCTCATGGCGTGTGTAGCAGAAGAAATCACCATCTAGTACAGACAAAAACAACAAAAATGTTGTTCATTCCAGGAAACATTGCAGGTGTTTACATAATAAGTAAGTGCTACCGATAAGGAAATACATGTGTACCTTAATTCAAATAGTTTACAATGTTATTTATCGTGCAAACATGCCATTATATGATTTTAAATGTTTAATATTGAAGTTACATGTCATAAAAAACACTGGGAAATTCAGTTGCACCTAGCTTCATGATAGTGACGGGTCAAGAAAAAAAAAATGATGATATACCAATTGGTATGGTCTTGCCATGGTTCTTTCCTGCCCAGCCAGCATAGTACCTGTATTAAAAGCAAAAGAGAGCAGTTCTCAATATCTGAAGACTTCAAAACAGTGAAAACTTCTGACTTCACTTTATGTTGACCATGAGATGCATGGAAAATGAAACCATATCAGCAATATAATGCATTATAAACTAGAGTTCGGCGACCTCATACCTCCATGAAAATTTAGAGCTTTTGTAAATTTCATGCAAATGACTAAGACATTAACATAATTTATGCATGGTGTTGTTCATCATTGACAATCGTACACATGTCACAATTATAAAATTCCCATTATTAATCATAAAGCGGTTTTGCAATTTTTACATAAATTATGCAAATGAGTTCCTCATTACCATATTTAGTATCTGCTTATATTCCACCTATCATAATTAACATGTGTTACATTTATTGAAGTCCAGTTATTGAAAACAATGTAATTATACAATTTCCTCATTGATTATGCAAATTAAGTTCTCATTTGCATAACATGTATATCATTATGAACTTCTTTGACTAAGGTACCCGCATGCCTAACATGATGCCAATCCGTCAATCCTTTCTGCAGTTATCCTCTTTGGAATGTCTTGACAAAAATGCCCCTGCAGTTCCTAAATTAAATGTCAGGGGGCTGAAACTTGCTCCACTTTGTCATGACACTGAAAGCTATCTACTACCCAAATTTCAAGACCATATCACGTCCAAGACAAGAGATACATAGAAAAAACTGCTATGATTGAATGTTGTCATTAATTATGCAAATTTGCTCCTATTTTGCATAATTAGTATTTCATCTTTTACAACATTGTCCAAGGTACCTACATACTAAAAATCATGAAAAACTGTTGTTCCCTTCTTGAGTTATCCTCGTCAGAAGTTTTTGACAAAAATGCCCCTGCTATCCCAAAACTAGACGCTAGGGGGCCCAAACTTATGTCACTTCTTCCTGAGCACAAGAGCTATCTAATACTCAAAAATCGTGACCATAGCATGTTGAGAACACCAAGATAGCAAAACCGGAAGTTGCGCTGCAGTACCAAGGGGAGCCGCTAGGGGGCCCAAAATCTAATCATTTCCAGCTTTCATCACACCCTACCAACACACCAAGTATCAAACCAATCCACCCAGCCGTTCTTGAGTTATCTTGTTTACACACAGACACACAGACACACAGACAAACGCGGGGTAAAATATAACCTCCATGAAATTTCATGGATTTCATGGAGGTAATAATTGCAACTAGACAAACCAGCATAAAATATATTCTACTCTTTTATCTCTACTATTATGCCTGAAAAGTGTGGAGAAGTTGAGTTGATCTAATGATAGTTAGTCACATGTTATCTGTGAACTGTATCCGTTTGTTCAACATATTTAGTTGTGACCTGTACTTAGCAAAGTCTGGCAAAAATGTCAACAAAGGTCTTCATTCATTATTCAGCTGGTATTGCCCTACAGTTTGCAGCAAGGGAACATATATCGTCTGTGTCAAATGTACCGAGTGATTGAGTGAGTGAGTGAGTGAGTGAGTGAGTGAGTGAGTGAGTGATTGAGTGAGTGATTGAGTGAGTGAGTGAGTGATTTCAAGTGAGTGAGTGAGAGTGAGTGAGTGAGTGAGTAAATGTGTGAAAAAAAAGGAAACAGAGAAAGGCTTCCCATTGTGAGTGAGTGAGTGAGTGAGTGAGTGAGTGAGTGAGTGAGTGAGTGAGTGAGTGAGTGAGTGAGTGAGTGTGTGTGTCAAATGTACCTGTAGCACTTGATGCTGAGTGCCAAGTCTGTGGCAAAGGAGACAGAGAAAGGCTTCCCATTGTCAAGGGTCTCCAGGTTCTATTGGAAAAACAGAGATTAGATTATTTTACAACAATGAAATGTCTTACAGCCCTAGTAGTAGTATAAGGGCATTCATTCTATGTCCCCTATCCTAACCCTTACGCTTACACCAATGATAATTTATAAAAAGTACTGCATGATTAGCATTGTGCTAAGTTCAGTTCAGTGTACTTATTCAGAATCTATAACCCTAACTTCCTTTAAATTTATACATAATTATAGTGAAAGTTAATGTCCTGCACCAAATGGTGCATCAGGCGACACACATCACTCACTACAGCAGAGGGCTAGTCCACTGGTAGTGGTCTGTGTGTTCAACAACCATATACCAAATGCTGAGTACTAAGCAGATCTAGTGAAAGTAGCGTGTACCATTTTTAAAGTCTTTGGTACAACTCAGCTGGGGATCAAATTCCTATTGATCATTCAAACAAAATGCTGTACTTACTGCCAGGTATTCCCTGTCCCAAGCTCTGACCCTAACATTTATACTTAGTCTTACTAGTATTAATGATCATTTATAAAATAAAGTGTAGAAAGTATACTGATTCTCTAACTCTTACTTACATTTGGTGATCATTGATAGAAAAATTACTGTACTTACTGCCAGATACTCCCTGTCCCGTTCCATGAGATCTGCCAGCCTGTTGAGCAGCACACCGCGGTGGGAAGCATCCATTGTTCTCCAGGGGGAGCCCAGACGAAACGCCTCCTTCGCTGCCTGCACTGCAATGTCCACATCGGGCTAGGGGCATAAAATCAGCATTTTTACTTCACTGTTCAGTCTTTTCAGTTAAAACTATAAAAGAACAAAATCAGAAATTTTACTTCATTCTTTTACTGAAACATTAGGTTAATGACGAAATCAGCATCTTGAATCCATAATCTTTTCAGGTCAAGGACAAAATCAGCATTTTCATATTGTTCTTTGTTTCTTAGCATAATTGGTTTTTGGCTTTGAAATATTAAATACTGTTAAGCACATCGTGTAATGTGCACCTTTGACTTTCTATTTGTCATAAACAATTTGTTTGAAATCTAGCATGCAGGCATGATGCAGCCATGTCAAAACAAGCCTGCAGCAAAAATGCTGTGTCTACTTAAATAAATATTTTGGGGACAAAAAATAATTTTGCATAATATTAACTCATAATGAGTCATATGCCTGTTCTTTGTCACTTTGTCAGGGTTCGAAATTCGTTTTTGGGATTTGGTGCACTGGTGCACCCAGCTTAAAAAATTGGGTCACCAAAAAACTTTTGGGTGCACCAATTAAATTTAAGTAGAATGTCAGAAAAAACTAATAACAAAACCTAGTTAAATTATATACTATCAAATTCTTAAACAAGTACCATGACAGACATTCTTATTATCTTTCTAACACTTAGATGTCAAGAATATGATGTATACTAGTATACTTTGATATCTTAACATACATAAACGTAAGAAAATATTTGGGTGCACCCTGCACCCACAGAAAATAATTGGGTGCACAACTCCAATTTTGGGTGCACCTGGGTGCACATGCACCCAGTATTTCGAGCCCTGCTTTGTGGTTCGCCTGTTACTTTTCCACTCCGACATGCTAACACAAATATTTTTAAGACTGAGACTGTCTACTGAAGTTCCCAAACTTACCTTGTCTCCCTCTGCCACCTCACAGATGACCTCCCCAGTAGAGGGGTTCAGCGTTGGGAAGGTTTTCTTGCTCACGGAGTCAACCCACTCGTTGTTGATGAAGAGCTGGGGTCACAGAAAAATAACACAACAAAGTAAATACAAAACTCTGTCTGAAGGAACCAGGGTTCTAATTACCAGGTAAATTCTGTTTCTGTCATCACAGTGCCCTGGGCCCTGGTCTGAATGCACTTGCATATAATTACATACACACACATACATGCACACACACGTATCAACATATACATACAAACACACACATGCATGCACACACATGCATGCACACACACAAATTCACATACACACTTTGATAATTGAAAATCTAACATTGCACAACCATCTACTAGTAATCTAATGTATACTTAAATGGAATTAAGTGGTATCATCTACTGAGCGATATTACTCTATAAAGAAATATTCCTTTACTGTCCATAGCAGTACTACTAGTCTCTACAGTCTACTGCAGACTCCAGAAAAAGTTGAACGTATTTAGCCTGCGGCCAGTCATTTTCAAATGACAGCTGCAAAGACTGCTACGATATGCTATGTCGCTAAACAAGTCATATGCCACAGTAGGGAGTCGAGTCAAGGACAACAACACATCTGCAACCATTCAAATCCACAAACTTGGGCTGGGATGGATTAAGACTTTAATTAAGAAGAGGAGAAGGGAACTTTGGGGACATCAAGGAATCCATGTGTAAACAAGCCTAAAAACTTCAAGAAGGAAAATCTTTGAAAAGTATCTTGACAGAGTGGGCAATATATTAAACACAGTTGTAAAACTCGACATATGTACAAAAATTTGTCTCACGGGCTTTAGCCTAGGTACTGAAGATTTGTGTGTTCTTGCAAATAAAGTCTAAAATCAAGAACCACTATATCATATGGTCAGCAAAAGAGACAGCAAAACAGAGCAAATGACTCAGTAATTGCGGTGATGACGTAAAGCTGTAAACATCTTTATACAGACATAAAAGACTGGGGGTCAAGGATTCAAAACACTATCCTCATTGAAGGTCAGAGAAGAAGGCATTTCTATTCATGTGAAATTATCCGAAAATGATGCGATCTTTGACAGAAAATTGCAGTTGGGCGTACAATTACGTCATCCAGAAACAGGTACAATAGACTTGGGGATTGAGCATCTGCCTACTAGTACGTGATAGTAGTGCCCTGGGGTCCCCCAAAAATGGATACCAAAATACAAATAAAAAAAAGGAATGAGAAGGATTTCTAATAATAATATGATCATTTGATCGATGTCCTAGTCAAGTACTGCACAGTACATTTACATTTGTATAGCACTTCAACCTACATTAATATTGTACTGTGTATATAGTGCCATAACTCCTGAATGTTCAGGTTCAGGTCTAGGTCTGGATTCAGATCCAGAGGTCCAAGGTTCAGACCCAAACCCAGACCCAGACCCATGGCATAATTGGGCCCTAGATATACATTTTCCATTACATGTAATATCACATGTTGGTTAAATTTTACATGCAATTTGAAAACATATACAATCATGCAAAATTATAAACATTATAGTCAGTCACTAGGCAAGCACAAAAGCCCAGTAACAAACAAAAAAGCAGGCCTAAGCAGTCAGCTGGAATCTGGTTGGATCAGTTTCTTTGTGTGAGAAGATGAATGAATCTTATCATGATCAGTTTCTTCTGTCAAATCAATTGCAAATGGCTACCATAACAACTTAGCCATTAGAAGCACTTGCTTACCATGAATAAATCTATTTTTGAGGACATGATTTCAATTTTCATAGTAGGAGGGGAAATGAGATTTTCATAACTTATAATGTTTTTTTTTACAAAAACTGTGAAGAGTAAAACCATTGCAAGAATCCCAATATTAATCACAGTATTTCTACTTCTAGTCTGTGCTACATTAAAAAAAACCACAAAGTTGAAGACAGGGGGCTTTAATATGTAGTAAATTTTCTTGTGAGACCATTGTTTGACCCCGTGTTTACCCCATTTGGATTATAAATAGACTTAGGGTTTAAAAATCAACCAGCATGTTACTGCTAAGGTAAGGCAAACATTGCATACAAAAAATGTAAGATGTATGAAAAGTGATGCCGGGAGAAGATGAAAACACTGTAGTCTATTTAAACTATTTGAAATAGGAAATTCAATATACTTGTGGAAAGGCTAAGGGGACAACCATGTAAAAATAAAGATACACTAACAAAATGTATGAGAAGACCTTCTCAACCCTACTATCAAGCTCCAACATCTATGTGCAAGCACATACGACCCTTGTGGAAAGGACAAGGACAGGATAGTATGAGAAAGCAAAATTGAATGTCTTGATTTTATACCTTTGTCAAAGTGTGTGTGTGTGTGTGGCTATATGTGTGTGTGCGTGTGTATGTGTGTATGTTCTGTGTCTGTGTGTACATGTGTGTCAGTGAGAGTGTGTTTCTGTGTATATGCGTGCCTGTCTGTGTATGTGTCTGTGTGTGTGTCTGTGTCTGTGTGTGAATGTGTTTGTGTGTGTGTGTGTTTGTGTGTGTGTGTGTCTCTGTGTGTGTGTACGTGACTGTGTGTGTGCTCCCGCGCATCCATCAAGCCTACTTGACAAGGATTGCCTTTATATTTTGGTATGTGGGTAGGTGTACCCTGGGAGCCAGACAGGACCGGGTAGCTAGCAAGTTTTCTTCGGGGAGCAAATGCAGTCAGCCCATTGATCTCACATAAGCGCTACGGGGAGATTAAGCCTGAAGGACTTATCGCTACGAAAGGGCAGGTGGACCTCATCGGGCTTAAACTCCCCGGGGCACTAATAGGAGAATCGGCGGGCCTGACTGTCTTGGGGCACCGAATAAACTGTCCTAGCTGCCCGATCCCGGCTGGCTCCCAGGGTAGGGTAGGTGGAGAGACCAAGAAATGATTATATTTTGGGCCACCTAGTAGCTTGTTGTGGTAAGTACTGCACTTCCTAATATGGCTATCTTAGTTATTGCATATCAAATCCAGGCCTTCATGTACACACCTGCACATAAAATGTTTAGACCTCTTTCTTCTCCCCAGAGTAATGTCTGCTGACTTAGCTTTAACGATACGCTCAAATGAGCCAGAAAACGACTTGCCCTGAGGCAGTGTTTTAGTACAGTGAGGCAGCACTTAAAATTAAATGACGCACGACTTGTCTGAACAATAGGTCAATGCGTGGTCACAAAACCATCGTCAACAATGGTCTTGAAGTCCTGCATTCCTGCATAATTCGTAATTCATGACGCTTGAACCATCCAAATGCAAAACTTGTGTCCTTTGGAAAGGCAATTTTCAGGACTTTCCTCACTCCACCCAGGTGAAAAAATGGGTAAGTTGAATTTGATTGCGGAGGTAAAACTAAAAAAGGTGGTAGAAGAAGAGGGTTGGACTTCGCTTCCAAAAGTGCATCCTAGACACCGTAGTGGTACCGCCCCAACAAGGTCTACCCACCCCACCACACACACCCCGGCAACACCCCCCCCCTCCCCGGCACCCCCCAAGCACCAAATAATGAACAGTCCCTTTCATAATTGAGCTGAAGGCTCCATTTATTTGCAAGGAGCTTTTATAAGATGAAAGTCTGGGAAACGACCACAACTGTATGTACACCAAATAAGCAAAAACAGTGAAGCTACAAAGTATGATGGAAGGAAAATTTCACATCTCGTGTGGTTTTCCAAGGAGCTTCTGGGTTTTCCAAACGATGTTATGTTACCTATCTGCACAGTGCCCTTAGGCACTGCCCTACTGACCCTTTCCTGACCATTTGGTACGTTGTTTACAACTTTTCAGTAACGTCTCAGAAATCGTAACTCAAAATCATTCCTTCTTCTTCTTCTTATTGCGCGCCAAACCTCAAAGGCTTGAGACCTGTCTATGTCGACAATAAAGCATATAACATACCACAAATGCAGTCATGAGCTACAACTTCTAGTCACGAAATAGCAAAACGAAAACCAGATACAACGTTATGCCCCCCTACCTGGTTGCAGCGTATGTCCGGACTAGGGTTGGGTTTTGGCGCCGCTGCAGTGGAGTACAGGGCCTGTGACAGTGCCCTGGCGGGGCCGAAGCGGGTCAAGACCGTTCTCAGCATTTTTGGGTGGGCAAAGACTGACAGGTTGAGGATTTACGGAGCAGAAGTTGATCCTTAGCCCGCAGCGACTACGAAGTTCTGCTCGGTGCGATGGAGCGAAGCCTGTAGAGTGCATAGAAACGCTACAAGATTTTGCCAACGGTAGACAAATTAAGTGATCACACAAAATACCTAAAGCAATATATAGATAAATAAGTTTAATATGTACAGAATAAAGGTTATGAAATGGCTTATTATATATATATGATGTTGTGATTTTTATTGAAATCAAAGATTGGTTGCGTTTAGTTGCGGTTGTTATTTTCTTCCTAAGGGGGCGTGGTCTCTGGTCAAAGAACGGTGGCGCCAACTCTACTTGTCTCAGCTGGAGACAGATAGATGGAAGAGAAGTATTGTATGCAAATATGAATTTGACACAAACAAGGACGCAGACATGTTGCTTTAGTTTATAGCGAAAGTTGGCTCTTTAATTCTGGTTCAATATCATGATAATAATAATCCTTATTGCATGTTCATGCCCGTAGGCTAAATGCGCAAATGACCACAAGTGGTCTAATGGGTAGAAAAAGGGATACAAAATAAAAGCAAATAAGCTTATACAGTACTTTATCCTAGTATCTACCAGACTCCGGATCGCTGGAAAAATCGTAGAAATGGAACAAATAGAGGAGTAAGCCGGCCAGAGGAATATAACCGTACCGGCCAGGGAACAGCACGCGATCGTCGTGCTGTTCCCTGGCCGGTTATATTCCTCTCTATTTGTTCCATTTCTACGATTTTTCCAGCGATCCGGAGTCTGGTAGAGACTAACTTTATCCAGACTAGTGGAAAATGATCGAAGATATCAAATAAACAAATATCATGTGTCTCCATAGGACACATCATAATCGTTAATCGCTATATCTGATATTTTCTTGTCTCTTTTTTAAACTCGTGGAGGTAACGTATATCTACATACTGCGTTTATCACATGATCGTCCATCAGGTGTTTAAAATTATCTTGCTTAGACATTTTCTTATAAGTATCTATCTGTATAGCATTGAATAGGGATTGGCGTTCATATTCATATAAAGTACAGTCAAGTAAGAAATGTATCTCGTCTTCAATATATAAGTGATCACAGAATTTACATGTTCTATCCTTTAGAGGAGTACGATTTTAATGATGTCCACTAGTGTATTCTAAGGTTAAGGTCATTGAGCGGCCTAGGCTAGGGGACATCTGTTGTCCGGTATGGGTTGTCCTCACTGGTAGGTCACGGTGACCTCACTAGGTCAGCTGAGGACAAGTCATTTTCTTCTCAGTTGGATTGTTGTGATGTTGGCTGAGATACAAAGACCGCTTGTGGAAATAATAAAAGACAAGCCCCCGGGATATCAAGGCCGTGCCTGCTGACATTTCACTAATAAATGCTTTCAAACATGTCTGTATCATTAAGGACATCAGGAACATTATCTCGTTTAATTGACAGGTGGCCAATGCTATATTATGATCTTACCAATTGGAAAAAAATAGGGAAAAGGGAGCCACAATGGCTAGGTTTATGTTTTTTTTTTTGTTTTTTTTCATTTCGTTTATTTTCATTTTACCAGGCTAAAAATATTACACTCGAGCTCAGGCTACGAAACTCAAACAACGTACCTGAGACATACATACATTAAGTTAAAGGTAGGTAAAAATACTGGTCTTGGTGAAAATACTAGTACTGTATTAGTCTGTTTTCAATTGTCATTGTTGTCTGCTGCCTGTGCCAGGCAGATAATTTATTCCATACAAGAATTCACGAATTCCACTTTCGGAAAGCCCCCTTCACACGAGAGAAAGAATGAGCCGGAATGCCGTTAGAATTAAAATTCTTTTACATATTCCTGGGAATCATTCGTAGTGTGTTCCAGAAATTCTCACTGCATTCCAGCAAATTGTGCCCTTTCTTTTGGCTGTGTCTAAAATGATTAAAGTATATAATTTTCTGTGTCTAAAATGACATACTATCTTTTGCCTCTGTGATTTTTAGCTCCGCTTCAATGAGGTACTGTAACCATGTAAATAAACGTGTTTAAAGCCATTGGTTGCAGTACTTCAATTAGCCGCGAGGTGGCGTCTCTATCCAACCGTGTCTCCAGCAAATGTAAACTGTCTGAATTATAGCTAGTTAATACAATTCTTGAAAACTAACTTTCCTATAGTGTTAAAAAGTTAAGAGGAAAAACCAGAAAATTATTATACAACCTCACTGAAACTTCAATGCTAAGACTCACGTAAAGATACCCTAGTAATAAAACTCATTGTCATGTCATAACAATTCAGATCCCTTCACCTGGAAGAAGTTGTTGGGAGGAATAATTTTCATAGGTAGACCAAATATCTTAGAAGAGCCATACATAAAAGTCTACCTTCCATGCTAAAAAGACCGTATCGTTCCACAACCATTTCTGAAACATGTTCAAGCCATTTTCTGCTTGCTAACGAAGCGGGTAATATATAAGTTGAAGCAATTGAAACCCTGGTCTGAGATATTCTCTCCTCTCTTGTCCAGGTTAGATTATCACGCAGTGCCCTGGGTACGAGACTTGGAAATTTCCAAGATGGTCGACGATCAAAACACACCGACGTCGCGTTGATAATTTGCTCATTATAGCTTCAAAATTGGATACCACGTGCAGTCGAGGAAGGCGGTACCTGTGATGGACTTATAAGATATATCTGGGCTTCCTTTTGATTGAATTCGGGCACGAGGTACCGTGACCAGGATTATTTTTCGTCACTTGAACAAGAATATCGTGTGGGCTGAGGGCACGGCTGGCCGCCTCGGAGTTGTTACACAAATGTCTGAGGTGGGTGTCTTCCTCGTTGTAATTTGGTTAAACATCAATGAAATTATCTCCGTAAATTCAGAAAAAAAATCAGCATTTCAAAATACAATAAAAATACACGTAGCTATTCAGTTTGAGTCACTAGTATGTACATTTTTGTGAAGTTTCATCATATTGCAAGCCAAGGGAAACATCTTTTAGCATTTTTTTCTTAAAATGAGCGCGGTCTTGTAATTCTTAATCGCGTCATCATAAAGTCATACTTATTTGCATAGATTATCTTTAATCGATGAAGTACAACCGAAAACAACGTCCATACATGTCCATACTTTAATTAAACGGTGTGTTTGAAACACCAAAACACACCCAAAACTCATCAGCGACCTCTCCGGAGTACCTTAACGCTGATAATAACACATACGTTAGCTATATATTATATGTATTCAGAAATCTATAATCAATTTAATATTGAATTAGATCATTATCGTACTTCACCAGTATCGTGCGCAGTGTATGTTCGAATTATTCGATGGAAGCCTGTGTGTGATACTGTCTCAACTTCGAAGCCTGTGTGACACGGTTTTTTTTTCGCGTCACGAGTATGACATAAAACATATCACATGACGTATCTAGCCTTGACAAACATTTTCAAGTTCAATACAATATTCCAGTCAGATCTTCAGGAGGCCAAACCAAATATTAAGTCCGGCCTCACAATCTTCCAAATGGAGGGACCTAAGTCATGCCATCAGTTTTATAAATACGGACATCTCTACGAGTCTTGACATTGCGATTCAAGATTTTTAAGAGGAACTTACTGCAATCGTCAGTGTCTTATCTGTATTGAGTGTATGTGTCCGTGCGGACACATACAGCGTCTTAAAACGTCAGAACAATCCTCAGGGTGGTCTTGAAGCGATATCAGCCAGGTAGAGAGCAATCTAGACGGCCGTAGTTTGATAGGTTTTGATAGGTAGGGCAAACCACTATCAATGTATCATCTTTGATTCTATGATATGCTTCTATTATCTACAAACTATGTACCACCTCTCTTTTGGGTTGACATTTAATCGCAGAACCCACAAATTGTAGAAAAGGTGGGGCTTTTCGTCTCCCTCTGCTTCCAAGAAAGAAGTCAAACCCAACCTGTTCAGATATAGCCAACACTAGTATTAGAGTAGAATATTCTGTTCATTGACACTTGTATTATCGCCTAATGTTTATACCATGCACTTGTAATCAGCCCTCGGGCTTACAAATAAACTTCTTCTCATATAATCATCGCTAATGGTGCAAAATGGCATGGCAAGGTATTGCTATATTGCAAGGAAACATTGTACGTGTGGGCCTTCGAAGTTTTCGGCTGCGCCAACTTCCTTTGTGGGCGCTTGAAGGTCGCAGAAGGTTTCGTTCTTGTATTACTCCGCGGTGAGCACTCAGAAATATTCCCTCCGAACTATGAATGGGCTCCCCTCAAATCGCATATTTATGTAGATGATAAATGGCCTTTGATCAGCTCCATGTCATGTGGAAAGGATTTGAGATGAAAGGCTGTGTATTTCTGACAGGATCAGGTAGGAAAGTCTCGGCATTCGAGCGAGCGTCGGACGTGTACGTTTGTTTGTCCTGTAAGGTAAGGAAAGCCCGTCTTTGTGGATAGTATTTAAGTGCAGTTATAGATGTTAAAAGTGCAGTTATAGATGATGAAATCGATTGTCCGTTCAGATTTCGGGGACAATTTTTTTATTGATTACTGGATATGTGATCTTGCAGTACAAATTAAACATCTCTCGCCGAAATGTTTCTTTATTAAAGTTGTGTCAGCTGCAAACTTGGTATCATTCGAAAGGTGGCATAGTGAGGAATCGAAGGGTGCAAACCGCAAATCAATCCGATACATCCTTGTCGAGTTATTCTTGAGCATAGGCGCTCTGTTCAGGCGCAACCGCTAGCCGCTCTTTGGCAACACCGCCTGTCACGGCACCTGCCGGCATAGGGTGTGACTTAAGACTGAGATTGTAGCTTAGAGTTCAAGTTTCGGCCCGACAAACTTGGTATCATTCGAAAGGTGGCATAGTGAGGAATCGAAGGGTGCAAACCGCAAATCGATCCGATACATCCTTGTCGAGTTATTCTTGAGCATAGGCGCTCTGTTCAGGCGCAACCGCTAGCCGCTCTTTGGCAGCACCGCCTGTCACGGCACCTGGCATAGGGTGTGACTTAAGACTGAGATTGTAGCTTAGAGTTCAAGTTCCGGCCCGACAAACTTGGTATCATTCGAAAGGTGGCATAGTGAGGAATCGAAGGGCACAAACCGCAAATCAATCCGATACATCCTTGTCGAGTTATTCTAGAGCATAGGCGCTCTGTTCAGGCGCAACCGCTAGCCGCTCTTTGGCAACACCGCCTGTCACGGCACCTAGCATAGGATGTGACTTAAGACTAAGATTGTAGCTTAGAGTTCAAGTACCGGCCCGACAAACTTGGTATCATTCGAAAGGTGGCATAGTGAGGAATCGAAGGGTGCAAACCGCAAATCAATCCGATACATCCTTGTCGAGTTATTCTTGAGCATAGGCGCTCTGTTCAGGCGCAACCGCTAGCCGCTCTTTGGCAACACCGCCTGTCACGGCACCTGGCATAGGGTGTGACTTTAGACTGAGATTGTAGCTTAGAGTTCAAGTTCCGGGCCAACAAACTTGGTATCATTCGAAAGGTGGCATAGTGAGGAATCGAAGGGTGCAAACCGCAAATCGATCCGATACATCCTTGTCGAGTTATTCTTGAGCATAGGCGCTCTGTTCAGGCGCAACCGCTAGCCGCTCTTTGGCAACGCCGCCTGTCACGGCACCTGGCATAGGGTGTGACGTAAGACTGAGATTGTAGCTTAGAGTTCAAGTTGCGGCCCGACAAACTTGGTATCATTCGAAAGGTGGCATGGTGAGGAATCGAAGGGTGCAAACCGCAAATCAATCCGATACATCCTTGTCGAGTTATTCTTGAGCATAGGCGCTCTGTTCAGGCGCAACCGCTAGTCGCTCTTTGGCAACACCGCCTGTCAAGACACCTGGCATAGGGTGTGACTTAAGACTGAGATTGTAGCTTAGAGTTCAAGTACCGGCCCAACAAACGTGGTATCATTCGAAAGGTGGCATAGTGAGGAATCGAAGGGTGCAAACCGCAAATCAATCCGATACATCCTTGTCGAGTTATTCTTGAGCATAGGCGCTCTGTTCAGGCGCAACCGCTAGTCGCTCTTTGGCAACACCGCCTGTCAAGACACCTGGCATAGGGTGTGACTTAAGACTGAGATTGTAGCTTAGAGTTCAAGTACCGGCCCAACAAACTTGGTATCATTCGAAAGGTGGCATAGTGAGGAATCGAAGGGTGCAAACCGCAAATCAATCCGATACATCCTTGTCGAGTTATTCTTGAGCATAGGCGCTTTGTTCAGGCGCAACCGCTAGCCGCTCTTTGGCAACACCGCCTGTCACGGCACCTGGCATAGGGTGTGACTTTAGACTGAGATTGTAGCTTAGAGTTCAAGTTCCGGGCCAACAAACTTGGTATCATTCGAAAGGTGGCATAGTGAGGAATCGAAGGGTGCAAACCGCAAATCGATCCGATACATCCTTGTCGAGTTATTCTTGAGCATAGGCGCTCTGTTCAGGCGCAACCGCTAGCCGCTCTTTGGCAACGCCGCCTGTCACGGCACCTGGCATAGGGTGTGACGTAAGACTGAGATTGTAGCTTAGAGTTCAAGTTGCGGCCCGACAAACATGGTATCATTCGAAAGGTTGCATAGTGAGGAATCAAAGGGTGCAAACCGCAAATCAATCCGATACATCCTTGTCGAGTTATTCTTGAGCATAGGCGCTCTGTTCAGGCGCAACCGCTAGCCGCTCTTTGGCAACACCGCCTGTCACGGCACCTGGCATAGGGTGTCACTTTAGACTGAGATTGTAGCTTAGAGTTCAAGTTCCGGGCCAACAAACTTGGTATCATTCGAAAGGTGGCATAGGGAGGAATCGAAGGGTGCAAACCGCAAATCGATCCGATACATCCTTGTCGAGTTATTCTTGAGCATAGGCGCTCTGTTCAGGCGCAACCGCTAGCCGCTCTTTGGCAACACCGCCTGTCACGGCACCTGGCATAGGGTGTGACTTTAGACTGAGATTGTAGCTTAGAGTTCAAGTTCCGGGCCAACAAACTTGGTATCATTCGAAAGGTGGCATAGTGAGGAATCGAAGGGTGCAAACCGCAAATCGATCCGATACATCCTTGTCGAGTTATTCTTGAGCATAGGCGCTCTGTTCAGGCGCAACCGCTAGCCGCTCTTTGGCAACGCCGCCTGTCACGGCACCTGGCATAGGGTGTGACGTAAGACTGAGATTGTAGCTTAGAGTTCAAGTTGCGGCCCGACAAACATGGTATCATTCGAAAGGTTGCATAGTGAGGAATCAAAGGGTGCAAACCGCAAATCAATCCGATACATCCTTGTCGAGTTATTCTTGAGCATAGGCGCTCTGTTCAGGCGCAACCGCTAGCCGCTCTTTGGCAACACCGCCTGTCACGGCACCTGACAGGCGCCTGGCATAGGGTGTGACTTAAGACTGAGATTGTAGCTTAGAGTTCAAGTTCCGGCCCAACACACTTGGTATCATTCGAAAGGTGGCATGGTGAGGAATCGAAGGGTGCAAACCGCAAATCAATCCGATACATCCTTGTCGAGTTATTCTTGAGCATAGGCGCTCTGTTCAGGCGCAACCGCTAGTCGCTCTTTGGCAACACCGCCTGTCAAGACACCTGGCATAGGGTGTGACGTAAGACTGAGATTATAGCTTAGAGTTCAAGTTCCGGCCCGACAAACTTGGTATCATTCGAAAGGTGGCATGGTGAGGAATCGAAGGGTGCAAACCGCAAATCAATCCGATACATCCTTGTCGAGTTATTCTAGAGCATAGGCGCTCTGTTCAGGAGCAACCGCTAGTCGCTCTTTGGCAACACCGCCTGTCACGGCACCTGTCATAGGGTGTGACTTAAGACTGAGATTGTAGCTTAGAGTTCAAGTTCCGGCCCGACAAACTTGGTATCATTCGAAAGGTGGCATAGTGAGGAATCGAAGGGTGCAAACCGCAAATCAATCCGATACATCCTTGTCGAGTTATTCTAGAGCATAGGCGCTCTGTTCAGGCGCAACCGCTAGCCGCTCTTTGGCAACGCCGCCTGTCACGGCAACTGGCATAGGGTGTGACTTAAGACTGAGATTGTAGCTTAGAGTTCAAGTTCCGGCCCGACAAACTTGGTATCATTCGAAAGGTGGCATAGTGAGAAATCGAAGGGTGCAAACCGCAAATCAATCCGATACATCCTTGTCGAGTTATTCTTGAGCATAGGCGCTCTGTTCAGGCGCAACCGCTAGCCGCTCTTTGGCAACACCGCCTGTCACGGCACCTGCCGGCATAGGGTGTGACTTAAGACTGAGATTGTAGCTTAGAGTTCAAGTTCCGGCCCGACAAACTTGGTATCTTTCAAAAGGTGGCATAGTGAGGAATCGAAGGGTGCAAACCGTGAATCAATCCGATACATCCTTGTCGAGTTATTCTTGAGCATAGGCGCTCTGTTCAGGCGCAACCGCTAGCCGCTCTTTGGCAACACCGCCTGTCACGGCACCTGGCATAGGGTGTGACTTAAGACTGAGATTGTAGCTTAGAGTTCAAGTTCCGGCCCGACAAACTTGGTATCATTCGAAAGGTGGCATAGTGAGGAATCGAAGGGGGCAAACCGCAAATCAATCCGATACATCCTTGTCGAGTTATTCTTGAGCATAGGCGCTCTGTTCAGGCGCAACCGCTAGCCGCTCTTTGGCAACACCGCCTGTCACGGTACCTGGCATAGGGTGTGACTTAAGACTGAGATTGTAGCCTTGTCGAGTTATTCTTAAGCATAGGCGCTCTGTTCAGGCGCAACCGAAAGACAGAAAGTGATTTGAGTACCAAAAATTACTCCGTGACTTTTCTACAAGGCCAGAAAGCGTAATGAAGGTTCACCTGGAGTAACCGCTAAGCGAACCCTTCGGTAACCAAAAAGCGATCCCATACGATCGAACTTCCTGAATATTAAACAAAGTGTGCGTTACTTTCATCAATTGAATTCTTGAGTTCAACACAGTTCAACGAAAAGACAGAAAGTGATTTAAGTACTAAAAATTACTCCGTGACTTTTCTACAAGGCTCGAAAGCGAATAAAAGTTCACCTGGAGTAGTAAGCGAATCCTTTGGTGACCGCAAAGCGACCCCATACGATCAAAGTTCCAGAATCTTAAACAAAGTGTGCGTTACTTTCATCACTTGAATTCCATAGTAAAACACGCAACGAAAAGACAAAAAATAATTGGGTACTAAAAATTACTTCGTGACTTTTCTACAAGGCTCGAAAGCGAATGAAGGTTCACCCGGAGTAACCGCTAAGCGAACCCTTCGGTAACCGAAAAGCGACCCCATACGATCGAAGTTCCAGAATCTTAAACAAAGCGTGCGTTACTTTCATCACTTGAATTTTAGAGTAAAACACGCAACGAAATAACTAAAAGTGATTTGAGTGCTAAAAATTACTTCGTAACTTTTCTACAAGGCTCTAAAGCGAATGAAGGTTCACCTGAAGTAACCGCTAAGCGAACCCTTCTGTAGCTGAAAAGTGACCCAATACGATCGAAGTTCCAGATTATGTATAAAAACTGTGCGTTATTATACTTTTATCACTTGAGTATCAGAGTTATTCACGCAACGAAAAGACAGAAAGTGATTTGAGTGCTAAAAATTACTTCGTGACTTTACTACAAGGCTCGAAAGCGAATGAAGTTTCACCTGACGTAACCTAGAGGTTCGATCGTATGGGGTCGATTTGGGGTTACCGAAAGGTTCGCTTAGCGGTTACCCAGGCGGTTACCCACTCTTTGGCTTTCAAGCCCAGTAGAAAAGTAAGGAAGTAATTTTTAGTACTCAAATCACTTTTTGTCTTCTCCTTAGGGGTTGTACTATCGAATTCAAGTTACGGAAGTAACGCACATCTTCTTCAAGATTCTAGAGGGTCGATCGTATGGGGTCGATTTCGGGTTACCGAAAGGTTCGCTTAGCGGTTACCCAGGCGGTTACCCACTCTTTGGCGTTCAAGGCCAGTAGAAAAGTAAGGAAGTAATTTTTAGTACTCAAATCACTTTTTGTCTTCTCCTTACGGGTTGTACTATCGAATTCAAGTGACGGAAGTAACGCACATCTTCTTCAAGATTCTAGAGGTTCGATCGTATGGGGTCGATTTGGGGTTACCGAAAGGTTCGCTTAGCGGTTACCCACTCTTTGGCTTTCAAGGCCAGTAGAAAAGTAAGGAAGTAATTTTTAGTACTCAAATCACTTTTTCTCTTCTCCTTACGAGTTGTACTATCGAATTCAAGTGACGGAAGTAACGCACATCTTCTTCAAGATTCTAGAGGTTCGATCGTATGGGGTCGTATTGGGGTTACCGAAAGGTTCGCTTAGCGGTTACCCAGGCGGTTACCCACTCTTTGGCTTTCAAGGCCAGTAGAAAAGTAAGGAAGTAATTTTTAGTACTCAAATCACTTTTTGTCTTCTCCTTACGGGTTGTACTATCGAATTCAAGTGACGGAAGTAACGCACATCTTCTTCAAGATTCTAGAGGTTCGATCGTATGGGGTCGATTTGCGGTTACCGAAAGGTTCGCTTAGCGGTTACCCAGGCGGTTACCCACCCGTTGGCTTTCAAGCCCAGTAGAAAAGTAAGGAAGTAATTTTTAGTACTCAAATCACTTTTTGTCTTCTCCTTAGGGGTTGTACTATCGAATTCAAGTGACGGAAGTAACGCACATCTTCTTCAAGATTCTAGAGGTTCGATCGTATGGGGTCGATTTCGGGTTACCGAAAGGTTCGCTAAGCGGTTACCCAGGCGGTTACCCACTCTTTGGCTTTCAAGCCCAGTAGAAAAGTAAGGAAGTAATTTTTAGTACTCAAATCACTTTTTGTCTTCTCCTTACGGGTTGTACTATCGAATTCAAGTGACAGAAGTAACGCACATCTTCTTCAAGATTCTAGAGGTTCGATCGCATGGGGTCGATTTGGGGTTACCGAAAGGTTCGCTTAGCGGTTACCCAGGCGGTTACCCACTCTTTGGCTTTCAAGCCCTGTAGAAAAGTAAGGAAGTAATTTTTAGTACTCAAATCACTTTTTGTCTTCTCCTTACGGGTTGTACTATCGAATTCAAGTGACGGAAGTAACGCACATCTTCTTTAAGATTCTAGAGGTTCGATCGTATGGGGTCGATTTGGGTTACCGAAAGGTTCGATTAGCGGTTACCCACTCTTTGGCTTTCAAGGCCAGTAGAAAAGTAAGGAAGTAATTTTTAGTACTCAAATCACTTTTTCTCTTCTCCTTACGAGTTGTACTATCGAATTCAAGTGACGGAAGTAACGCACATCTTCTTCAAGATTCTAGAGGTTCGATCGTATGGGGTCGATTTGGGGTTACCGAAAGGTTCGCTTAGCGGTTACCCAGGCGGTTACCCACTCTTTGGCTTTCAAGGCCAGTAGAAAAGTAAGGAAGTAATTTTTAGTACTCAAATCACTTTTTGTCTTCTCCTTACGGGTTGTACTATCGAATTCAAGTGACGGAAGTAACGCACATTTTTTTTTCAAGATTCTAGAGGTTCGATCGTATGGGGTCGATTTGCGGTTACCGAAAGGTTCGCTTAGCGGTTACCCAGGCATTTACCCACTCTTTGGCTTTCAAGCCCAGAAGAAAAGTAAGGAAGTAATTTTTAGTACTCAAATCACTTTTTGTCTTCTCCTTACGGGTTGTACTATCGAATTCAAGTGACGGAAGTAACGCACATCTTCTTCAAGATTCTAGAGGTTCGATCGTATGGGGTCGATTTGGGTTACCGAAAGGTTCGCTTAGCGGTTACCCAGGCGGTTACCCACTCTTTGCCTTTCAAGGCCAGTAGAAAAGTAAGGAAGTAATTTTTAGTACTGAAATCACTTTTTGTCTTCTCCTTAGGGGTTGTACTATCAAATTCAAGTGACGGAAGTAACGCACATCTTCTTCAAGATTCTAGAGGTTCGATCGTATGGGGTCGATTTGGGGTTACCGAAAGGTTCGATTAGCGGTTACCCAGGCGGTTACCCACTCTTTGGCTTTCAAGGCCAGTAGAAAAGTAAGGAAGTAATTTTTAGTACTCAAATCACTTTTTGTCTTCTCCTTACGGGTTGTACTATCGAATTCAAGTGACGGAAGTAACGCACATCTTCTTCAAGATTCTAGAGGTTCGATCGTATGGGGTCGATTTGCGGTTACCGAAAGGTTCGCTTAACGGTTACCCAGGCGGTTACCCACTCTTTGGCTTTCAAGCCCAGTAGAAAAGTAAGGAAGTAATTTTTAGTACTCAAATCACTTTTTGTCCACTCCTCACGGGTTGTACTATCGAATTCAAGTGACAGAAGTAACGCACATCTTCTTCAAGATTCTAGAGGGTCGATCGTATGGGGTCGATTTGGGGTTACCGAGAGGTTCGCTTAGCGGTTACCCAGGCGGTTACCCACTCTTTGGCTTTCAAGCCCAGTAGAAAAGTAAGGAAGTAATTTTTAGTACTCAAATCACTTTTTGTCTTCTCCTTACGGGTTGTACTATCGAATTCCAGTGACGGAAGTAACGCACATCTTCTTCAAGATTCTAGATGTTCGATCGTATGGGGTCGATTTGCGGTTACCGAAAGGTTCGCTTAGCGGTTACCCAGGCGGTTACCCACTCTTTGGCTTTCAAGCCCAGTAGAAAAGTAAGGAAGTAATTTTTAGTACTCAAATCACTTTTTGTCTTCTCCTTAGGGTTGTACTATCGAATTCAAGTGACGGAAGTAACGCACATCTTCTTCAAGATTCTAGAGGTTCGATCGTATGGGGTCGATTTGGGGTTACCGAAAGGTTCGCTTAGCGGTTACCCAGGCGGTTACCCACTCTTTGGCTTTCAAGGCCAGTAGAAAAGTAAGGAAGTAATTTTTAGTACTCAAATCACTTTTTGTCTTCTCCTTACGGGTTGTACTATCGAATTCAAGTGACGGAAGTAACGAACATCTTCTTCAAGATTCTAGATGTTCGATCGTATGGGGTCGATTTGCGGTTACCGAAAGGTTCGCTTAGCGGTTACCCAGGCGGTTACCCACTCTTTGGCTTTCAAGGCCAGTAGAAAAGTAAGGAAGTAATTTTTAGTACTCAAATCACTTTTTGTCTTCTCCTTAGGGGTTGTACTATCGAATTCCAGTGACGGAAGTAACGCACATCTTCTTCAAGATTCTAGAGGTTCGATCGTATGGGGTCGATTTGGGGTTACCGAAAGGTTCGCTTAGCGGTTACCCAGGCGGTTACCCACTCTTTGGCTTTCAAGCCCAGTAGAAAAGTAAGGAAGTAATTTTTAGTACTCAAATCACTTTTTGTCTTCTCCTTACGGGTTGTACTATCGAATTCAAGTGACGAAAGTAACGCACATCTTCAAGATTCTAGAGGTTCGATCGTATGGGGTCGATTTGCGGTTACCGAAAGGTTCGCTTAACGGTTACCCAGGCGGTTACCCACTCTTTGGCTTTCAAGCCCAGTAGAAAAGTAAGGAAGTAATTTTTAGTACTCAAATCACTTTTTATCCACTCCTCACGGGTTGTACTATCGAATTCAAGTGACAGAAGTAACGCACATCTTCTTCAAGATTCTAGAGGGTCGATCGTATGGGGTCGATTTGGGGTTACCGAGAGGTTCGCTTAGCGGTTACCCAGGCGGTTACCCACTCTTTGGCTTTCAAGCCCAGAAGAAAAGTAAGGAAGTAATTTTTAGTACTCAAATCACTTTTTGTCTTCTCCTTACGGGTTGTACTATCGAATTCAAGTGACGGAAGTAACGCACATCTTCTTCAAGATTCTAGAGGTTCGATCGTATGGGGTCGATTTGCGGTTACCGAAAGGTTCGCTTAGCGGTTACCCACTCTTTGGCTTTCAAGGCCAGTAGAAAAGTAAGGAAGTAATTTTTAGTACTCAAATCACTTTTTGTCTTCTCCTTACGGGTTGTACTATCGAATTCAAGTGACGGAAGTAACGCACATCTTCTTCAAGATTCTAGAGGTTCGATCGTATGGTGTTGATTTGGGGTTACCGAAAGGTTCGCTTAGCGGTTACCCAGGCGGTTACCCACTCTTTGGCTTTCAAGCCCAGTAGAAAAGTAAGGAAGTAATTTTTAGTACTCAAATCACTTTTTGTCTTCTCCTTACGGGTTGTACTATCGAATTCAAGTGACGGAAGTAACGCACATCTTCTTCAAGATTCTAGATGTTCGATCGTATGGGGTCGATTTGCGGTTACCGAAAGGTTCGCTTAGCGGTTACCCAGGCGGTTACCCACTCTTTGGCTTTCAAGCCCAATAGAAAAGTAAGGAAGTAATTTTTAGTACTCAAATCACTTTTTGTCTTCTCTTTAGGGGTTGTACTATCGAATTCAAGTGACGGAAGTAACGCACATCTTCTTCAAGATTCTAGAGGTTCGATCGTATGGGGTCGATTTGGGGTTACCGAAAGGTTCGCTTAGCGGTTACCCAGGCGGTTACCCACTCTTTGGCTTTCAAGCCCAGTAGAAAAGTAAGGAAGTAATTTTTAGTACTCAAATCACTTTTTGTCTTCTCCTTACGGGTTGTACTATCGAATTCAAGTGACGAAAGTAACGCACATCTTCAAGATTCTAGAGGTTCGATCGTATGGGGTCGATTTGGGGTTACCGAAAGGTTCGCTTAGCGGTTACCCAGGCGGTTACCCACTCTTTGGCTTTCAAGCCCAATAGAAAAGTAAGGAAGTAATTTTTAGTACTCAAATCACTTTTTGTCTTCTCCTTACGGGTTGTACTATCGAATTCAAGTGACAGAAGTAACGCACATCTTCTTCAAGATTCTAGAGGTTCGATCGTATGGGGTCGATTTGGGGTTACCGAGAGGTTCGCTTAGCGGTTACCCAGGCGGTTACCCACTCTTTGGCTTTCAAGCCCAGTAGAAAAGTAAGGAAGTAATTTTTAGTACTCAAATCACTTTTTGTCTTCTCCTTACGGGTTGTACTATCGAATTCAAGTGACAGAAGTAACGCACATCTTCTTCAAGATTCTAGAGGTTCGATCGTATGGGGTCGATTTGGGGTTACCGAAAGGTTCGCTTAGCGGTTACCCAGGCGGTTACCCACTCTTTGGCTTTCAAGCCCAGTAGAAAAGTAAGGAAGTAATTTTTAGTACTCAAATCACTTTTTGTCTTCTCCTTACGGGTTGTACTATCGAATTCAAGTGACGGAAGTAACGCACATCTTCTTTAAGATTCTAGAGGTTCGATCGTATGGGGTCGATTTGGGGTTACCGAAAGGTTCGCTTAGCGGTTACCCACTCTTTGGCTTTCAAGGCCAGTAGAAAAGTAAGGAAGTAATTTTTAGTACTCAAATCACTTTTTCTCTTCTCCTTACGAGTTGTACTATCGAATTCAAGTGACGGAAGTAACGCACATCTTCTTCAAGATTCTAGAGGTTCGATCGTATGGGGTCGATTTGGGTTACCGAAAGGTTCGCTTAGCGGTTACCCAGGCGGTTACCCACTCTTTGGCTTTCAAGGCCAGTAGAAAAGTAAGGAAGTAATTTTTAGTACTCAAATCACTTTTTGTCTTCTCCTTACGGGTTGTACTATCGAATTCAAGTGACGGAAGTAACGCACATTTTTTTTCAAGATTCTAGAGGTTCGATCGTATGGGGTCGATTTGCGGTTACCGAAAGGTTCGCTTAGCGGTTACCCAGGCATTTACCCACTCTTTGGCTTTCAAGCCCAGAAGAAAAGTAAGGAAGTAATTTTTAGTACTCAAATCACTTTTTGTCTTCTCCTTACGGGTTGTACTATCGAATTCAAGTGACGGAAGTAACGCACATCTTCTTCAAGATTCTAGATGTTCGATCGTATGGGGTCGATTTGCGGTTACCGAAAGGTTCGCTTAGCGGTTACCCAGGCGGTTACCCACTCTTTGGCTTTCAAGCCCAATAGAAAAGTAAGGAAGTAATTTTTAGTACTCAAATCACTTTTTGTCTTCTCCTTAGGGGTTGTACTATCGAATTCAAGTGACAGAAGTAACGCACATCTTCTTCAAGATTCTAGAGGTTCGATCGTATGGGGTCGATTTGGGGTTACCGAAAGGTTCGCTTAGCGGTTACCCAGGCGGTTACCCACTCTTTGGCTTTCAAGGCCAGTAGAAAAGTAAGGAAGTAATTTTTAGTACTCAAATCACTTTTTGTCTTCTCCTTACGGGTTGTACTATCGAATTCAAGTGACAGAAGTAACGCACATCTTCTTCAAGATTCTAGAGGGTCGATCGTATGGGGTCGATTTGGGGTTACCGAGAGGTTCGCTTAGCGGTTACCCAGGCGGTTACCCACTCTTTGGCTTTCAAGCCCAGAAGAAAAGTAAGGAAGTAATTTTTAGTACTCAAATCACTTTTTGTCTTCTCCTTAGGGGTTGTACTATCGAATTCAAGTGACGGAAGTAACGCACATCTTCTTCAAGATTCTAGAGGTTCGATCGTATGGGGTCGATTTGGGGTTACCGAAAGGTTCGCTTAGCGGTTACCCACTCTTTGGCTTTCAAGGCCAGTAGAAAAGTAAGGAAGTAATTTTTAGTACTCAAATCACTTTTTGTCTTCTCCTTACGGGTTGTACTATCGAATTCAAGTGACGGAAGTAACGCACATCTTCTTCAAGATTCTAGAGGTTCGATCGTATGGGGTCGATTTGGGGTTACCGAAAGGTTCGCTTAGCGGTTACCCAGGCGGTTACCCACTCTTTGGCGTTCAAGGCCAGTAGAAAAGTAAGGAAGTAATTTTTAGTACTCAAATCACTTTTTGTCTTCTCCTTACGGGTTGTACTATCGAATTCAAGTGACGGAAGTAACGCACATCTTCTTCAAGATTCTAGAGGTTCGATCGTATGGGGTCGATTTGGGGTTACCGAAAGGTTCGCTTAGCGGTTACCCACTCTTTGGCTTTCAAGCCCAGTAGAAAAGTAAGGAAGTAATTTTTAGTACTCAAATCACTTTTTGTCTTCTCCTTACGCCGGGTTGTACTATCGAATTCAAGTGACGGAAGTAACGCACATCTTCTTCAAAATTCTAGAGGTTCGATCGTATGGGGTCGATTTGCGGTTACCGAAAGGTTCGCTTAGCGGTTACCCAGGCGGTTACCCACTCTTTGGCTTTCAAGCCCAGTAGAAAAGTAAGGAAGTAATTTTTAGTACTCAAATCACTTTTTGTCTTCTCCTTACGGGTTGTACTATCGAATTCAAGTGACGGAAGTAACGCACATCTTCTTCAAGATTCTAGAGGTTCGATCGTATGGGGTCGATTTGCGGTTACCGAAAGGTTCGCTTAGCGGTTACCCACTCTTTGGCTTTCAAGGCCAGTAGAAAAGTAAGGAAGTAATTTTTAGTACTCAAATCACTTTTTGTCTTCTCCTTACGGGTTGTACTATCGAATTCAAGTGACGGAAGTAACGCACATCTTCTTCAAGATTCTAGAGGGTCGATCGTATGGGGTCGATTTGGGGTTACCGAAAGGTTCGCTTAGCGGTTACCCAGGCGGTTACCCACTCTTTGGCGTTCAAGGCCAGTAGAAAAGTAAGGAAGTAATTTTTAGTACTCAAATCACTTTTTGTCTTCTCCTTACGGGTTGTACTATCGAATTCAAGTGACGGAAGTAACGCACATCTTCTTCAAGATTCTAGAGGTTCGATCGTATGGGGTCGATTTGGGGTTACCGAAAGGTTCGCTTAGCGGTTACCCACTCTTTGGCTTTCAAGCCCAGTAGAAAAGTAAGGAAGTAATTTTTAGTACTCAAATCACTTTTTGTCTTCTCCTTACGGGTTGTACTATCGAATTCAAGTGACAGAAGTAACGCACATCTTCTTCAAGATTCTAGAGGGTCGATCGTATGGGGTCGATTTGGGGTTACCGAGAGGTTCGCTTAGCGGTTACCCAGGCGGTTACCCACTCTTTGGCTTTCAAGCCCAGAAGAAAAGTAAGGAAGTAATTTTTAGTACTCAAATCACTTTTTGTCTTCGCCTTACGGGTTGTACTATCGAATTCAAGTGACAGAAGTAACGCACATCTTCTTCAAGATTCTAGAGGTTCGATCGTATGGGGTCGATTTGGGGTTACCGAAAGGTTCGCTTAGCGGTTACCCACTCTTTGGCTTTCAAGGCCAGTAGAAAAGTAAGGAAGTAATTTTTAGTACTCAAATCACTTTTTGTCTTCTCCTTACGGGTTGTACTATCGAATTCAAGTGACGGAAGTAACGCACATCTTCTTCAAGATTCTGGAGGTTCGATCGTATGGGGTCGATTTGGGGTTACCGAAAGGTTCGCTTAGCGGTTACCCAGGCGGTTACCCACTCTTTGGCTTTCAAGGCCAGTAGAAAAGTAAGGAAGTAATTTTTAGTACTCAAATCACTTTTTGTCTTCTCCTTACGGGTTGTACTATCGAATTCAAGTGACGGAAGTAACGCACATCTTCTTCAAGATTCTAGAGGTTCGATCGTATGGGGTCGATTTGCGGTTACCGAAAGGTTCGCTTAGCGGTTACCCAGGTGGTTACCCACCCGTTGGCTTTCAAGCCCAGTAGAAAAGTAAGGAAGTAATTTTTAGTACTCAAATCACTTTTTGTCTTCTCCTTAGGGGTTGTACTATCGAATTCAAGTGACGGAAGTAACGCACATCTTCTTCAAGATTCTAGAGGTTCGATCGTATGGGGTCGATTTCGGGTTACCGAAAGGTTCGCTTAGCGGTTACCCAGGCGGTTACCCACTCTTTGGCTTTCAAGCCCAGTAGAAAAGTAAGGAAGTAATTTTTAGTACTCAAATCACTTTTTGTCTTCTCCTTACGGGTTGTACTATCGAATTCAAGTGACAGAAGTAACGCACATCTTCTTCAAGATTCTAGAGGTTCGATCGTATGGGGTCGATTTGGGGTTACCGAAAGGTTCGCTTAGCGGTTACCCAGGCGGTTACCCACTCTTTGGCTTTCAAGCCCAGTAGAAAAGTAAGGAAGTAATTTTTAGTACTCAAATCACTTTTTGTCTTCTCCTTACGGGTTGTACTATCGAATTCAAGTGACGGAAGTAACGCACATCTTCTTAAGATTCTAGAGGTTCGATCGTATGGGGTCGATTTGGGGTTACCGAAAGGTTCGATTAGCGGTTACCCACTCTTTGGCTTTCAAGGCCAGTAGAAAAGTAAGGAAGTAATTTTTAGTACTCAAATCACTTTTTCTCTTCTCCTTACGAGTTGTACTATCGAATTCAAGTGACGGAAGTAACGCACATCTTCTTCAAGATTCTAGAGGTTCGATCGTATGGGGTCGATTTGGGGTTACCGAAAGGTTCGCTTAGCGGTTACCCAGGCGGTTACCCACTCTTTGGCTTTCAAGGCCAGTAGAAAAGTAAGGAAGTAATTTTTAGTACTCAAATCACTTTTTGTCTTCTCCTTACGGGTTGTACTATCGAATTCAAGTGACGGAAGTAACGCACATTTTTTTCAAGATTCTAGAGGTTCGATCGTATGGGGTCGATTTGCGGTTACCGAAAGGTTCGCTTAGCGGTTACCCAGGCATTTACCCACTCTTTGGCTTTCAAGCCCAGTAGAAAAGTAAGGAAGTAATTTTTAGTACTCAAATCACTTTTTGTCTTCTCCTTACGGGTTGTACTATCGAATTCAAGTGACGGAAGTAACGCACATCTTCTTCAAGATTCTAGAGGTTCGATCGTATGGGGTCGATTTGGGGTTACCGAAAGGTTCGCTTAGCGGTTACCCAGGCGGTTACCCACTCTTTGGCGTTCAAGGCCAGTAGAAAAGTAAGGAAGTAATTTTTAGTACTCAAATCACTTTTTGTCTTCTCCTTACGGGTTGTACTATCGAATTCAAGTGACGGAAGTAACGCACATCTTCTTCAAGATTCTAGAGGTTCGATCGTATGGGGTCGATTTGGGGTTACCGAAAGGTTCGCTTAGCGGTTACCCACTCTTTGGCTTTCAAGCCCAGTAGAAAAGTAAGGAAGTAATTTTTAGTACTCAAATCACTTTTTGTCTTCTCCTTACGGGTTGTACTATCGAATTCAAGTGACAGAAGTAACGCACATCTTCTTCAAGATTCTAGAGGGTCGATCGTATGGGGTCGATTTGGGGTTACCGAGAGGTTCGCTTAGCGGTTACCCAGGCGGTTACCCACTCTTTGGCTTTCAAGCCCAGAAGAAAAGTAAGGAAGTAATTTTTAGTACTCAAATCACTTTTTGTCTTCGCCTTACGGGTTGTACTATCGAATTCAAGTGACAGAAGTAACGCACATCTTCTTCAAGATTCTAGAGGTTCGATCGTATGGGGTCGATTTGGGGTTACCGAAAGGTTCGCTTAGCGGTTACCCACTCTTTGGCTTTCAAGGCCAGTAGAAAAGTAAGGAAGTAATTTTTAGTACTCAAATCACTTTTTGTCTTCTCCTTACGGGTTGTACTATCGAATTCAAGTGACGGAAGTAACGCACATCTTCTTCAAGATTCTAGAGGTTCGATCGTATGGGGTCGATTTGCGGTTACCGAAAGGTTCGCTTAGCGGTTACCCAGGTGGTTACCCACCCGTTGGCTTTCAAGCCCAGTAGAAAAGTAAGGAAGTAATTTTTAGTACTCAAATCACTTTTTGTCTTCTCCTTAGGGGTTGTACTATCGAATTCAAGTGACGGAAGTAACGCACATCTTCTTCAAGATTCTAGAGGTTCGATCGTATGGGGTCGATTTGGGGTTACCGAAAGGTTCGCTTAGCGGTTACCCAGGCGGTTACCCACTCTTTGGCTTTCAAGCCCAGTAGAAAAGTAAGGAAGTAATTTTTAGTACTCAAATCACTTTTTGTCTTCTCCTTACGGGTTGTACTATCGAATTCAAGTGACAGAAGTAACGCACATCTTCTTCAAGATTCTAGAGGTTCGATCGTATGGGGTCGATTTGGGGTTACCGAAAGGTTCGCTTAGCGGTTACCCAGGCGGTTACCCACTCTTTGGCTTTCAAGCCCAGTAGAAAAGTAAGGAAGTAATTTTTAGTACTCAAATCACTTTTTCTCTTCTCCTTACGGGTTGTACTATCGAATTCAAGTGACGGAAGTAACGCACATCTTCTTTAAGATTCTAGAGGTTCGATCGTATGGGGTCGATTTGCGGTTACCGAAAGGTTCGATTAGCGGTTACCCACTCTTTGGCTTTCAAGGCCAGTAGAAAAGTAAGGAAGTAATTTTTAGTACTCAAATCACTTTTTCTCTTCTCCTTACGAGTTGTACTATCGAATTCAAGTGACGGAAGTAACGCACATCTTCTTCAAGATTCTAGAGGTTCGATCGTATGGGGTCGATTTGGGGTTACCGAAAGGTTCGCTTAGCGGTTACCCAGGCGGTTACCCACTCTTTGGCTTTCAAGGCCAGTAGAAAAGTAAGGAAGTAATTTTTAGTACTCAAATCACTTTTTGTCTTCTCCTTACGGGTTGTACTATCGAATTCAAGTGACGGAAGTAACGCACATTTTTTTTCAAGATTCTAGAGGTTCGATCGTATGGGGTCGATTTGCGGTTACCGAAAGGTTCGCTTAGCGGTTACCCAGGCATTTACCCACTCTTTGGCTTTCAAGCCCAGTAGAAAAGTAAGGAAGTAATTTTTAGTACTCAAATCACTTTTTGTCTTCTCCTTACGGGTTGTACTATCGAATTCAAGTGACGGAAGTAACGCACATCTTCTTCAAGATTCTAGAGGTTCGATCGTATGGGGTCGATTTGGGGTTACCGAAAGGTTCGCTTAGCGGTTACCCACTCTTTGGCTTTCAAGGCCAGTAGAAAAGTAAGGAAGTAATTTTTAGTACTCAAATCACTTTTTGTCTTCTCCTTACGGGTTGTACTATCGAATTCAAGTGACGGAAGTAACGCACATCTTCTTCAAGATTCTAGAGGTTCGATCGTGTGGTGTTGATTTGGGGTTACCGAAAGGTTCGCTTAGCGGTTACCCAGGCGGTTACCCACTCTTTGGCTTTCAAGCCCAGTAGAAAAGTAAGGAAGTAATTTTTAGTACTCAAATCACTTTTTGTCTTCTCCTTACGGGTTGTACTATCGAATTCAAGTGACGGAAGTAACGCACATCTTCTTCAAGATTCTAGATGTTCGATCGTATGGGGTCGATTTGCGGTTACCGAAAGGTTCGCTTAGCGGTTACCCAGGCGGTTACCCACTCTTTGGCTTTCAAGCCCAATAGAAAAGTAAGGAAGTAATTTTTAGTACTCAAATCACTTTTTGTCTTCTCCTTAGGGGTTGTACTATCGAATTCAAGTGACGGAAGTAACGCACATCTTCTTCAAGATTCTAGAGGTTCGATCGTATGGGGTCGATTTGGGGTTACCAAAAGGTTCGCTTAGCGGTTACCCAGGCGGTTACCCACTCTTTGGCTTTCAAGCCCAGTAGAAAAGTAAGGAAGTAATTTTTAGTACTCAAATCACTTTTTGTCTTCTCCTTACGGGTTGTACTATCGAATTCAAGTGACGAAAGTAACGCACATCTTCAAGATTCTAGAGGTTCGATCGTATGGGGTCGATTTGCGGTTACCGAAAGGTTCGCTTAACGGTTACCCAGGCGGTTACCCACTCTTTGGCTTTCAAGCCCAGTAGAAAAGTAAGGAAGTAATTTTTAGTACTCAAATCACTTTTTGTCTTCTCCTTACGGGTTGTACTATCGAATTCAAGTGACAGAAGTAACGCACATCTTCTTCAAGATTCTAGAGGGTCGATCGTATGGGGTCGATTTGGGGTTACCGAGAGGTTCGCTTAGCGGTTACCCAGGCGGTTACCCACTCTTTGGCTTTCAAGCCCAGTAGAAAAGTAAGGAAGTAATTTTTAGTACTCAAATCACTTTTTGTCTTCTCCTTACGGGTTGTACTATCGAATTCAAGTGACGGAAGTAACGCACATCTTCTTCAAGATTCTAGAGGTTCGATCGTATGGGGTCGATTTGGGGTTACCGAAAGGTTCGCTTAGCGGTTACCCACTCTTTGGCTTTCAAGGCCAGTAGAAAAGTAAGGAAGTAATTTTTAGTACTCAAATCACTTTTTGTCTTCTCCTTACGGGTTGTACTATCGAATTCAAGTGACGGAAGTAACGCACATCTTCTTCAAGATTCTAGAGGCTCGATCGTATGGGGTCGATTTGGGGTTACCGAAAGGTTCGCTTAGCGGTTACCCAGGCGGTTACCCACTCTTTGGCGTTCAAGGCCAGTAGAAAAGTAAGGAAGTAATTTTTAGTACTCAAATCACTTTTTGTCTTCTCCTTACGGGTTGTACTATCGAATTCAAGTGACGGAAGTAACGCACATCTTCTTCAAGATTCTAGAGGTTCGATCGTATGGGGTCGATTTGGGGTTACCGAAAGGTTCGCTTAGCGGTTACCCACTCTTTGGCTTTCAAGCCCAGTAGAAAAGTAAGGAAGTAATTTTTAGTACTCAAATCACTTTTTGTCTTCTCCTTACGGGTTGTACTATCGAATTCAAGTGACAGAAGTAACGCACATCTTCTTCAAGATTCTAGAGGGTCGATCGTATGGGGTCGATTTGGGGTTACCGAGAGGTTCGCTTAGCGGTTACCCAGGCGGTTACCCACTCTTTGGCTTTCAAGCCCAGAAGAAAAGTAAGGAAGTAATTTTTAGTACTCAAATCACTTTTTGTCTTCTCCTTACGGGTTGTACTATCGAATTCAAGTGACGGAAGTAACGCACATCTTCTTCAAGATTCTAGAGGTTCGATCTTATGGGGTCGATTTGGGGTTACCGAAAGGTTCGCTTAGCGGTTACCCACTCTTTGGCTTTCAAGGCCAGTAGAAAAGTAAGGAAGTAATTTTTAGTACTCAAATCACTTTTTGTCTTCTCCTTACGGGTTGTACTATCGAATTCAAGTGACGGAAGTAACGCACATCTTCTTCAAGATTCTAGAGGTTCGATCGTATGGGGTCGATTTGGGGTTACCGAAAGGTTCGCTTAGCGGTTACCCAGGCGGTTACCCACTCTTTGGCGTTCAAGGCCAGTAGAAAAGTAAGGAAGTAATTTTTAGTACTCAAATCACTTTTTGTCTTCTCCTTACGGGTTGTACTATCGAATTCAAGTGACGGAAGTAACGCACATCTTCTTCAAGATTCTAGAGGTTCGATCGTATGGGGTCGATTTGGGGTTACCGAAAGGTTCGCTTAGCGGTTACCCACTCTTTGGCTTTCAAGCCCAGTAGAAAAGTAAGGAAGTAATTTTTAGTACTCAAATCACTTTTTGTCTTCTCCTTACGCCGGGTTGTACTATCGAATTCAAGTGACGGAAGTAACGCACATCTTCTTCAAGATTCTAGAGGTTCGATCGTATGGGGTCGATTTGCGGTTACCGAAAGGTTCGCTTAGCGGTTACCCAGGCGGTTACCCACTCTTTGGCTTTCAAGGCCAGTAGAAAAGTAAGGAAGTAATTTTTAGTACTCAAAGCACTTTTTGTCTTCTCCTTACGGGTTGTACTATCGAATTCAAGTGACGGAAGTAACGCACATCTTCTTCAAGATTCTAGAGGTTCGATCGTATGGGGCCGATTTGGGGTTACCGAAAGGTTCGCTTAGCGGTTACCCAGGCGGTTACCCACTCTTTGACTTTCAAGCCCAGTAGAAAAGTAAGGAAGTAATTTTTAGTACTCAAATCACTTTTTGTCTTCTCCTTACGGGTTGTACTATCGAATTCAAGTGACGGAAGTAACGCACATCTTCTTCAAGATTCTAGAGGTTCGATCGTATGGGGTCGATTTCGGGTTACCGAAAGGTTCGCTTAGCGGTTACCCAGGCGGTTACCCACTCTTTGGCTTTCAAGGCCAGTAGAAAAGTAAGGAAGTAATTTTTAGTACTCAAATCACTTTTTGTCTTCTCCTTACGGGTTGTACTATCGAATTCCAGTGACGGAAGTAACGCACATCTTCTTCAAGATTCTAGAGGTTCGATCGTATGGGGTCGATTTCGGGTTACCGAAAGGTTCGCTTAGCGGTTACCCAGGCGGTTACCCGCTCTTTGGCTTTCAAGGCCAGTAGAAAAGTAAGGAAGTAATTTTTAGTACTCAAATCACTTTTTGTCTTCTCCTTACGGGTTGTACTATCGAATTCAAGTGACGGAAGTAACGCACATCTTCTTCAAGATTCTAGAGGTTCGATCGTATGGGGTCGATTTGGGGTTACCGAAAGGGTCGCTTAGCGGTTACCCAGGCGGTTACCCACTCTTTGGCTTTCAAGGCCAGTAGAAAAGTAAGGAAGCAATTTTTAGTACTCAAATCACTTTTTGTCTTCTCCTTACGGGTTGCACTATCGAATTCAAGTGACGGAAGTAACGCACATCTTCTTCAAGATTCTAGAGGCTCGATCGTATGGGGTCGATTTGCGGTTACCGAAAGGTTCGCTTAGCGGTTACCCAGGCGGTTACCCACTCTTTGGCTTTCCAGCCCAGTAGAAAAGCAAGGAAGTAATTTTTTGGAATCAAATCACTTTTTGTCTTCTCCTTACGGGCTGTACTATCGAATTCAAGTGACGGAAGTAACGCACATCTTCTTCAAGATTCTAGAGGTTCGATCGTATGGGGTCGATTTGGGGTTACCGAAAGGTTCGCTTAGCGGTTACCCAGGCGGTTACCCACTCTTTGGCTTTCAAGCCCAGTAGAAAAGTAAGGAAGTAATTTTTAGTACTCAAATCACTTTTTGTCTTCTCCTTACGTGTTGTACTATCGAATTCAAGTGACGGAAGTAACGCACATCTTCTTCAAGATTCTAGAGGTTCGATCATATGGGGCCGATTTGGGGTTACCGAAAGGTTCGCTTAGCGGTTACCCAGGCGGTTACCCACTCTTTGGCTTTCAAGGCCAGTAGAAAAGTAAGGAAGTAATTTTTAGTACTCAAATCACTTTTTGTCTTCTCCTTACGGGTTGTACTATCGAATTCAAGTGACGGAAGTAACGCACATCTTCTTCAAGATTCTAGAGGTTCGATCGTATGGGGTCGATTTGGGGTTACCGAAAGGTTCGCTTAGCGGTTACCCAGGCGGTTACCCACTCTTTGGCGTTCAAGGCCAGTAGAAAAGTAAGGAAGTAATTTTTAGTACTCAAATCACTTTTTGTCTTCTCCTTGCGGGTTGTACTATCGAATTCAAGTGACGGAAGTAACGCACATCTTCTTCAAGATTCTAGAGGTTCGATCTTATGGGGTCGATTTGGATTATGCGCGCTAAGCGAACCCTTCGGTAGCTGAAAAGCGACACAATACGATCGAAGTTCCAGATTATGTAAAAAAAAAACTGTGCGTTACTTTCATCACTTGAATATCAGAGTAAAACACGCAACGAAAAGACAGAAAGTGATTTGAGTGCTAAAAATTACTTCGTGACTTTACTACAAGGCTCGAAAGCGAATGAAGGTTCACCTGGAGCAACCGCAAAGCGAACCCTTCGGTAACCGCAAAGCGACTCCATACGATCGAACTTCCAGAATCTTAAAGAAAATGTGCGTTACTTTCATCACTTGAATTCCAGAGTAAAATTCGCAACGAAAAGACATCAAGTGATTTGAGTGCTAAAAATTACTTCTTGACTTTTCTATAAGGCTCGAAAGCGAATGAAGGTTCACCTGGAGTAACCGCTAAGCAAACCCTTCGGTAACCTTAAAGCGACCCCATACGATCGAACTTCCAGAATGTTAAAAAGTGTGCGTTACTTTCATCACTTGAATTCCATAGTAAAACCCGCAACGAAAAGACAGAAAGCGCTTTGAGTGCTAAAAATTACTTCGTAACTTTTCTACAAGGCTCTAAAGCGAATGGAGGTTCACCTGAAGTAACCGCTAAGCGAACCCTTCGGTAACCGAAAAGTGACCCAATACGATCGAAGTTCCAGATTATGTAAAAAAATGTGCGTTACTTTCATCACTTGAATATCAGAGTAAAGCACGCAACGAAAAGACAGAAAGTGACTTGAGTGATAAAAATACTTCGTGACTTTTCTACAAGGCTCGAAAGCGAATGAAGGTTCACCTGGAGTAACCGCTAAGCGAACCCTTCGGTAACCGAAAAGTGACCCCATACGATCGAACGTTCAGAATCTTAGACAAAGTGTGCGTTACTTCCATCACTTGAATCCCAGAGTAAAACACGCAAGGACAAGACAGAAAGTGATTTGAGTACTAAGAATTGCTTCGTGATTTTTCTACAAGGTTTGAAAGCGAATGAAGGTTCACCTGGAGTAACCGCTAAGCGAACCCTTCGGTAACCGAAAAGCAACCCATACGATCGAAGTTCCAGAATCTTAAACAAAGTGTGCGTTACTTTCATAACTTGAATTCCAGAGTAAAACACGCAAAAAAAGACAAAAAGTGATTTGTGTACTAAAAATTACTTCGTGACTTTTGTACAAGGCTCGAAATGGAATGAAGGTTCACCTGGAGTAACCGCTAAGCGAACCCTTCTGTAACAGAAAAGCGACCCCATACGATCGAACTTCCAGAATCTTAAACAAAGTGTGCGTTACTTTTATCACTTAAATTCCAGAGTAAAACACGCAAGGACAAGACAGAAAGTGATTTGAATACTAAAAAATTACTTCGTGACTTTTCTACAAGGCTCGAAAGCGAATGAAGGTTCACATGGAGTAACCGCTAAGCAAACCCTTCGGTGACCGAAAAGCGATCCCATACGATCGAACTTCCAGAATCTTAAACAAAGTGTGCGTTACTTTCATCACTTGAATTCCAGAGTAAAACAAGCAACGGAAAGACAGAACAAGGCTCGAAAGCGAATGAAGGTTCACCTGGAGTAACCGCTAAGCGAACCCTTCGGTAACCGAAAACTGACCCCATACGATCGAACGTTCAGAATCTTAGACAAAGTGTGCGTTACTTTCATCACTTAAATTCCAGAGCAAAACAGGCAACGGAAAGACAGAAAGTGATTTGAGTACTAAAAATTACTTCGTGACTTTTCTACAAGGCTCGAAAGCGAATGAAGGTTTACCTGGGGTAACCGCTAAGCGAACCCTTCGGTAACCGAAAAGCGACCCCATACGATCAAACTACCAAAATCTTAAACAAAGTGTGCGTTACTTTCATCACTTAGATTTTATAGTAAAACACGCAACGAAAAGACAAAAAGTGATTTGAGTACTAAAAATTACTTCGTGACTTTTCTACAAGGCTCGAAAGCGAATGAAGGTTCACCTGGAGTAACCGCTAAGCGAACCCTTCGGTAACCGAAAAGCGACCCCATACGATCGAACGTTCAGAATCTTAGACAAAGTGTGCGTTACTTCCATCACTTGAATCCCAGAGTAAAACACGCAGGGACAAGACAGAAAGTGATTTGAGTACTAAGAATTGCTTCGTGATTTTTCTACAAGGTTTGAAAGCGAATGAAGGTTCACCTGGAGTAACCGCTAAGCGAACCCTTCGGTAACCGAAAAGCAACCCATACGATCGAAGTTCCAGAATCTTAAACAAAGTGTGCGTTACTTTCATAACTTGAATTCCAGAGTAAAACACGCAAGGACAAGACAAAAAGTGATTTGTGTACTAAAAATTACTTCGTGACTTTTGTACAAGGCTCGAAATGGAATGAAGGTTCACCTGGAGTAACCGCTAAGCGAACCCTTCTGTAACAGAAAAGCGACCCCATACGATCGAACTTCCAGAATCTTAAACAAAGTGTGCGTTACTTTTATCACTTAAATTCCAGAGTAAAACACGCAAGGACAAGACAGAAAGTGATTTGAGTACTAAAAAATTACTTCGTGACTTTTCTACAAGGCTCGAAAGCGAATGAAGGTTCACATGGAGTAACCGCTAAGCAAACCCTTCGGTGACCGAAAAGCGATCCCATACGATCGATCTTTCAGAATCTTTAACAATTTGTGCGTTACTTTCATCACTTGAATTCCATAGTAAAACCCGCAACGAAAAGACAGAAAGTGATTTGAGTACTAAAAATTACTTCGTGACTTTTCTACAAGGCTCGAAAGCGAATGAAGGTTCACCTGGAGTAACTGCTAAGCGAACCCTTCGGTAACCGGAAAGCGACCCCATACGATCGAACTTCCAGAAACTTAAACAAAATGTGCGTTACTTTCATCACTTAAATTCCATAGAAAAACACGCAAAGAAAAGACAGAAAGTGATTTGAGTACTAAAAATTACTTCGTGACTTTTCTACAAGGCTCGAAAGCGAATGAAGGTTCACATGGAGTAACCGCTAAGCGAACCCTTCGGTGACCGGAAAGCGACCCCTTACGATCGAACTTCCAGAATCTTAAACAAAGTTTGCGTTACTTTCATCACATGAATTCAAGAGTAAAAGACGCAACGACAAGACAGAAAGTGATTTGAGTACTAAAAATTACTTTGTGACTTTTCTACAAGGCTCGAAAGCGAATGAAGGTTCACCCGGAGTAACCGCTTAGCGAACCCTTCGGTAACCGAAAAGCGACCCCATACGATCGAACGTAAGGAATCTGAAACAAAGTGTGCGTTACTTTCATCACTTGAATTCCACAGTAAAACACGGAAAGAAAAGACAAAAAGTGATTTGAGTACTAAAAATTACTTCGTGACTTTTCTACAAGGCTCGAAATGGAATGAAGGTTCACCTGGAGTAACCGCTAAGCGAACCCTTCGGTAACCGAAAAGCGACCCCATACGATCGAACTTCCAGAATCTTAAACAAAGTTTGCGTTACTTCCATCACTTGAATTCCAGAGTAAAACACGCAAGGACAAGACAGAAAGTGATTTGAGTACTAAGAATTACTTCGTGATTTTTCTACAAGGTTTGAAAGCGAATGAAGTTTCACCTGGAGTAACCGCTAAGCGAACCCTTCGGTAACCGAAAATCAACCCATACGATCGAAGTTCCAGAATCTTAAACAAAGTGTGCGTTACTTTCATCACTTGAATTCAACAGTAAAACACGCAAGAAAAAGACAAAAAGTGATTTGAGTACTAAAAAATTACTTCGTGACTTTTCTACAAGGCTCGCAAGCGAATGAAAGTTCACATGGAGTAACCGCTAAGCAAACCCTTCGGTGACCGAAAAGCGATCCCATACGATCGAACTTCCAGAATCCTAAACAAAGTGTGCGTTACTTTTATCACTTGAATTCCAGATAAATACACGCAACGAAAGAACAGAAAGTGATTTGAGTACTAAAAATTACTTCGTGACTTTTGTACAAGGCTCGAAAGCGAATGAAGGTTCACCTGGAGTAACCGCTAAGCGAACCCTTCGGTAACCGAAAAGCGACTCCATACGATCTAAGTTTCAGAATCCTAAGCAAAGTGTGCGTTACTTTCTTCACTTGAATTCCAGAGTAAAACACAAAACGAAAAGACAGAAAGTGATATGAGTACTAAGAATTATTTCGTGATTTTTCTACAAGGTTTGACAGCGAATGAAGGTTCACCGTGAGTAACCGCTAAGCGAACCCTTCGGTAACCGAAAAGCTACCCCGTACGATCGAACTTCCAGAAACTTAAACAAAGTGTGCGTTACTTTCATCACTTAAATTCCAGAGTAAAACACGCAAGGAAAAGACAGAAAGTGATTTGAGTACTAAAAAATTACTTCGTGACTTTTCTACAAGGCTCGAAAGCGAATGAAGGTTCACATGGGGTAACCGCTAAGCAAACTCTTCGGTGACCGAAAAGCGATCCCATACGATCGAACTTCCAGAATCTTGAACAAAGTGTGCGTTACTTTTATCACTTGAATTCCAGATTAATACACGCAACGAAAGAACAGAAAGTGATTTGAGTGCTAAAAATTACTTCGTGACTTTTCTACAAGGCTCGAAAGCGAATGAAGGTTCACCTGGAGTAACCGCTAAGCGAACCCTTCGCTAACCGAAAAGCGACCCCTTACGATCGAACTTCCAGAATTTTAGACAAAGAGTGCGTTAATTTAAACAAATGGCAAGAGCAGAAACTAAACTTTTATGAGAAAAACACATGTTCCTGTTCACATTTTAAATGGTGACTAATCCAAGGAGAAGTAGTGGTGAATTTGTTAAAATCAATGCCCGTTAACGTTACATATGCATAGATATACTAAAACAACAGTGCAGCCTGTCTAACCTTCATATAAAACTGGCTGAATTAAGTTAGTTTTAGTCTTTAAATAGCAATACAACATATAACATACAAAAGTAGTCAAGTACCTGTAAATTCTCCTAACGAAAATAGCGTGCAGATCCAAATTTACTGATGACATAAGATATCGTCAAAAATTCAAAACGGCCGACTGGTTTGGATACTGCTTTGGCCCCTTTGATAAATCTTTGTTGTTCAATATCTTCAATCGGTTGAGGGAGGTTGAAATTATTGATACATCCCTAGCTTTCCATGTCTTTGACACACCGTAATGTTTTGTCACTGAGTAAAGTGCAGTTATACAGGAAAAAGTAATTCATTCATACTCCGCAACATCTGCTTGAAAGAGAGTCCCCTTTTGTAAGAATGGAATAACCCAAGTTTTCAACCCAACCAATCAGATCTCACCACGACAAAAAAGGGACAACATGGCGGCAGGAAGAAGTTTTCGGCTCCCGATTTGGGAGATTTTGTCCCGGTGTATGCTGTGTACGGCCGGTTTGGTGTTATCTGGATACGCCTTCTACGTGGAGACATCTAAGGAAGCGGACCACTCGTACACAGCTATGTGTGACGTCAGCGAATCCGTCAGCTGTTCCAAAGTGTTCACGTCTCGGTGAGTGTGATGGGGGAGGGGGGCGTGGAAAAGGCACACGTTTTTGTTTGTTTTACGAACTCACGTCCTTGGTTTTGCTACATGACAAACTTTGATTCTGTCTATCTGTGCACATATTCAAGGGTCATGGGTTCCAATACCAACCTATAGTTGAGTGTCGGTGGCCCTATTTTGCATGCTGCTATTATACCCCCAGTATAAGCATGAGGTAACTCCAAATTATGCGACAGAATAATCAGCACGTTGATTGTGGTCGCTTCAACAGAAAGAGGAATATGTTATTCAGCCAGTACTTTTTCTCACCAACTATTAATACATAGCTTATTGTTGTTATAAATCCTTCCACATTTCAAGCACGCAAGGAAAACCTAATCGTATGGACATATTTTTTGTGCAGGTTTGGCCGTGGATTTGGACTAGTAGAGCCGATCCTGGGAGCGGACAGTCCCCTGAACCTGCCCAACAGTATATTTGGTCTGGCCTTCTACATCATGCAGCTTTGTCTGGGTGAGTCCAAGTTATCGAACTATTAGATATCAACAAGCATTCATTGTAATATCATAACGAGCATGTGCCGCATGCCTGCAAAGCTGGTGTGTTATGTCGAAGGGCGGTGAGTGAGTGAGTGAGTGACAGCGATTGATTGATTGAGTGAGTGAGTGAGTGAGTGATTGATTGATTGATTGATTAATTGAGCAAGTGAGTGAATGATTGAGTGAATTATTAAGTGAAAGAGTGAAAAAATGTGTGAGTGTATTAAAGAATTAGTGAGTGACAAAGTTAAGTGAGAGTGAGTGAGAGTAAATGATTGAATGAAAGTGAATAAGTGAGTAAATAAGTGATGAGTTAGTGCACGAAAGAATGGGTAAGTGACAAAGTTAAGTGACACTGTCACACTGACACTGACAGTGAATCAGTGAGTAACATCATAACCATATGTTAGTTCATGAACCTTATCATTTCTCCAGTGTTTACAAGTTTACAAATAAAACCTACCATCTTGTCCCCCTCCCAGGTGTTGTCCCAGGTATGTCCGTCTCCATCGTCCTCCTGGCGACATCAGTCCTGTCGTGTCTCGGCTGTGTCTACCTGGCCTACATCCTATACTTCATCCTACAGGACGCCTGTATTGTCTGTATCAGTACCTATGTCGTCAATACCTTAATGCTTATTGTCAATATCAAAAGGGTATTGTTACAGAGGAAGGCAATATTGAAGAAACAACAGTAATTACGTTGTCACATCTGTATGATCTGTAATTGTATAAGCTATGATTAATTCATATTTTAGGCTTGAATTATGTATCATAATCGTAATGTAGGCATCTTCAGTAGTAGCAAAATAGGCTAGATAATAATTGATGATTGTTAATTTGTTCCTTACTTTGTTGTGGATACTGTACGCATCTTCAGTTGTAGAAAAAGGCTAGGTAAAAATTGCTGTGGATTTGTTCCTTACTTGTTTTGGCTACGTCACTTGTGCAATGGTGTTCATTGATGTGTTAAGTAGATTTATGTTAGCGCCAATAAACATTTTGTTAATCACAATAGTTCATATGTTACAGTCTATTTTATCCGTAGATTATAGAAAAAAGTTGCGATCTTCCAGTTTATAAAGGAGCTTTGGAAAAATTCAGGAAAAATATATTAGATAGAATTTATGCCCTTATTTGCCAAAAGAATGATATTTCATAAATGGATTTATACATGATCCATATACTTTTCTGTGAATGGACCAATTGCAGATATGAAGCTCATACTGGTGCTGTTTCATGGATATATATATAGTTACAGTCTAGATTGATTATCATCTACTCACTTACCCATTACTTAATATATGTTGTGATATGATATGATATGATATATGATATGAACGATGAGCCATGCTTTAAAGGCAGCCGTTAGCTATGGCTAGTATACAATTTTCCATACCTTCAGTAATAAAATGGAGATAAGTACACTGTTGGTTATCCCCTACTTGATTGGATTGTAATTTGTATAGAAAATACTACCAGAGCTTTGACTACTAACTGCAGTGATATAAGTATGCTGGTGACCTTTAGGACATTGACCTGTTCCCTAGTAGATATAGTGTTATAAACACAGCAGAGGGATGCTTTCCAATATGTTTTACACATCGCTGTGCCCTTTATAAAAGTGTTTCCTTTGTTATTAATGTCATATACTTTTTGATAGGATCATTGAGTTGTCGTTCCTATGTGTGTGTGTGAGCTCCAAAGTCAAGCCTGTGTATGTAAAAGAGCCCACTTCTTGAGAAGACTGACAGTTCCTCACCTTATGTTTTGTAAGTTGAGTAATGAAATCATTTATGCATAGATCAAATAAATATCTTTATTACCTCATTGCAAACATTTAGCAGTGCATGTATTTACACAATATCACATTAGATAAGCTTGGGCAGAGATGAATAAATAACATCATGAAGTCAAACTGATTTCATCAGTTGGTTCTGATACAACTGCGACCGAGTTTGGTCATTCGGATGCATTCCTACAGAGAGTGTATTATACAATTTTGGGATCAGTCACTAAATTGTGAATAAAATTTTAGAATGAGGAAAAATAGTGTAAACTGAAAACTAACCATTGCTTGAGACACAGAGTGGTACGGAAAAGGCACTGAAGTGGTTACACTTCTTTGCAACAATAGCTTTTTATATGTGCACATGACAACATATTTGTAGTCCTGAACAATTAAACATTGAGGAATAAGACTCATATACTCCATCGGTATGAAATATTTTGTGGATTGTTTTTTTTGGTCATGATCATATGAAATAACAACTTTTTAATTAGTAGTGAAAATGATCATAGATGGTGAACACAAAGGTAGCAATTCTTTAACGTTGTAGTTTATGATATAAATGTTACGACAAAAGAAAAAAGCATTATGAGGTAGCAAGAAACCAAAAGTTTAACCACATAATGAAAGAGTTTGGCTTGGTGGTGATTGAAATATCCTTGTATTGGGAAACAATTTAATTTTTAAGTAAAACAACACAAGTGAGTTGTCACATTAAAGATTTCGAACTTCTCACACGATGACTTTGCAAACGACCCAAAATTGCGTCATAAACACGTGACCGCAATCACCCAATCACAACAAATCACACTTTGGATGTGTTGGACGCCCGCGTCTTTGCACTGTTTCTAGAAGCTTGCTGAACCTTCGCAGAAGGTGTTCTTACACGTGCTGAGGCCGGCTGTACTAAGGTGTTGATCTTTGTGGGTGTGGTTTGGTTCGTCGGTGTTCCGGGGTGGGAGGGCGTAGGGGACACGCTTTCCAGTCTGAGAGCTGATTTGTCTTTTAGCTGTTCCTGTAAAGAAAAGCAAGGCCAGATGAACATTTTACCATCGACAGAATGATTGGTTACAGTGATTTGTTCTTTTTAATTTTTCTTCAAATAAAATTTACCAACCACTTGATATAACGCTAGTTTACCTTAATTCACGGGGTAACCTTTATCCGTTGTATTTAACACCAGGGTATTTCAGGATATCAAGTCGATGGACGGTGGTCTCAAACTGCATTACATTGAAAAAAATGCAATTTGAAACTACCATCCATCAACGTGATATCCCTAAGTATCCTGTTTTTAGGTACAGCGGATATAGGTTACCCTGCGAATAATGGTGAACTAGTGTTACATGTTTCGTAGATCTATTATGTCATGTATTTGATATTTTTACATTCTGGATCATATAAAATCGTTACATATTTAGAAGATTTCATGTTGTCAATATTTACAAAAACACGCTTTTTTGTGACATTTTGGACTAATTCAAAGTGGCGTAGGCATTGAAGAGATTGGTTCAGCACCAAGGACAGTCACCAAGCTCCCAACTTTACCGCAAAACAACATAATGCAATATTCATTGGCACTTTCTATACCTGTAGTCCTCTGATTCTTTCCTCTAGTCTGGCGATCTCTACGTCCTGTTGACTTTTAACTTCTTTAAGTTGTTCGATTGTTTTTGTTTTCTCCGTGGTTTCGTCCTTCAGTTCTGCGACTCTCTGCTTCCATTCTGAGATGGTTTCTTCCTGGAACAACGAAACATCGGTTTACTTCAATGTATCTTTTTTTAGTTTATTTATCTATCATCTAGGATACAGATTGGTACTTCTATCCAAACTAGGCTCAGTTCCAAGGGAGGCTATAACAGGTTAACATAATACAAACTTAGGAGGTACATATTTGCATATATCACAAGTGAGATAAAATTTCAGTTGTGCAAACACTTTGTACAGTGCAAATGAACAAGAATAATGGCATAAATGTGGGAAAAAGATCATGATAGCACAGCACTTTCTAGAATATGGTGAGAGGGAATTGGCAGGGAGGACATTGCAGTAAGTTAGTAAATTGTTAGTTATTATCGCATTATTAGTTTTTGTCTATGTACAAGGATGAGTCAGAATTTGGAATGAATGCAACGTGTCTACTATATTGTATGTTTAAAACTCACTGTCATCTGTTGGAAATATCTGTCCGCTGACGTCATCATGGTCGGCCATTGTTCTCCACCTCCGATGGAAGATTTTCTGCATCAGGAAGAAGAAATACAAAAGTTCTGAAAATACTACGGAATTTTCTTCTAACTATTTTGCTGACTGTCATTCTACAAGCCACACAACACCGCTTAAATGTCAGGTTTTGAAACAATACGCACATTTGGCCAAAAGATCGAATATCTACTGGCTTGACTTGAAAGTTCATAATCTATGTTGGTACAAGTCATTCTGGATAAAATTGAACTAAACAGTTCCTAAACCAGGACGAAGGGCGCCATAATCTTCCTGCAACTTATGACCCACTGCTCTCCGAGTCACGTGTGCTGTCTACATAACGTGACGTCATAGAAGCAATGTATTGCCCATTCCTTGACAGACTGGCACCGATCTGTTTTAAATTTGGATATTCATTTTTTGGGGAAATTACAGATCAACTTTATTATCATTATTATCCAGAATTTGCTCACTTGGCTCGACAACTCCTCTTTTACCTCTTACATGGTGAAAGTACTTCATTAAGTACAACACGTACCTGCTCAAATAGTCTTCCGAGGGTTCTCTCAGTGTAAGGCTAGGCGTGGTCCTGGAAAAAGAAGGTCTCTTCTGCAAAGTCGCTCTGTGTTTTTGTAACCCAGCGTCCGAGGGGCGAGAGGGACCCATCCTACTCCTCACCAACCCTCCGTTACGCAGCATATCATCCCGCAGTGTCTTCAACATCCGGTCGTCAACAATCTCGCCCAAGTCTTGAGATTTCGTACTGCCTTTTCTGGGATAGTCGCTAGGTGGCGTTAGTGGCGCGGGTGATCCAGTTCTTGCCTCGGGTAGGCGTTGTTGATCGAGGGCGAGGGCACTGGAGGGGCGTCGCGACCGGGAACGGGGGATGTGTCTCGGGGTGTCCGTCGTGGTGGCTTCGCTCCTAAGATCCTGCGAAGACTTTGCCTTGCAACTTTAGGAAAACAAACAATCTTTTAGTGACATTAAAGAACAGTTTCAACCTTCAACGCTAGCGGAGAGAACTACTAGTATTTTGAGAAGAGAATTGATAAACCATTATAATATATAAACCATTATGATATAATAGCCAAGTGTAAAACACATACATTTTGACATAAAAACACAGTGCAGTAGCTCTCCAAGTTATCAGTATTCTATCATTTTATTCTGTGTTATTTCATCATTCTATCACTCGCTATTCCATCGTTCTCCAAGCATCTCTGCACAACGTGTTTTCTTGTCATAACTTGCAATGTTTTATCAATCCGCAAGATATCGCTATTGCACGCGTAAGTTGACAAACCACATGCGATACCTTGACATCAGCGACTCTTTCCTACTCGCCACCTTCTTGACCAGTTCGTCGTCCTCGCGTTTTTCCCTGTCCGCCACGGCTACTCTGAGGCGCCGGCGTCCGTACTCCGTCAGGATGCGCTGTAAAAAGGACCAGATAGAAGCTTAGAGATCTGATTTTGCTGGTACCATTTGATGAAATGATCGTGGCTTCGATGGATTGAAAATGTAGCGCCGAAAGTTTTCATTATGTTCTGTCAGACAAAAGGTTCAGAAATTGTTTTCCTACTTGCTTTTAGACAGACGAGAACAATGTGGCACTGCAATCAAGTTAGTAACTTATATCAACAGTGTCACATACACAGTACTTACAGAAGGTAAATATAGTATTTTCTTTAACTTCCCCGTCCGACCGAAGTCAGGTACACATCTTTATACCTGGGTGAAGTGAGGAAGGTCGTTTAAGTGCCTTTCCCAAGAGCTAGCACAACTTCGGGCGGGTATCGAACTCGGGACCTCTAGATTCCGAGCTGAACGCTCTGCCGAGGCTATTGTCGATGCGCCTCTAGTGTTATCAATACTTATCGTGGTCGGTCTTTGACGTAGTACTACATTGTTTCCAGCGTGGTCATATTTGCCGTAGCACATCGTACGATTTTAATATCATAGAATCCGCCAACAAGGATAGAATATAGCAACGTCCGTAACAAGCCAGTTGGATTTTGTACGGCATACATGCACGCATAACTAAATTCCAGGATCAAAGAATGCCCCCATTTTGCCATACGATGTCCTTCCGAGAATGTGGCCACAGAACTTTACCTTAGCTTCGGGAAAATCCTCCATGGCAGCCAATACATCTTCTTTGTACAACGCGAACAGTTCGGAGTAACCCACGGACCTGACGTCCGCTGTGCGCCTGTGGTTGAAGAATATCAGGGTTATTTTGTTGGGTTTTGTGTGTTTAATTACAAGAAACAGCATTTGAAAGTGAGGGAGACATTGCAGTATTGTGCACATGAAGCTTTGTTGCATAGTAAAACAGAATCTTTTATGTAATGATATGCTGATATTCAGCATCAAGGACGGATGTGTGTGGATGGTGTTCAGCACCAAGGATAGGTATTTTTGTATGTGGATATCGTTTAGCACCAAGGACAGGTATGTTTCCCTTTGTGTTGATGGTGTTCAGCACCAAGGACAGGCGTGTTTGCCAGCGTATATATGGTGCTCAACACCGAGGACAAATTTATTTTCGCACGTGTGTGAATGTGTTCAGGAAGAAAGGACAGGCATGAGTTTGCCTGCATGCGGTTGGTGTTCAGGACATGTATCTTTGTCAGCGTTTCGGTGGTGTTCAGTACAAAGGACAGGTATGTTTACCTAAAAACATTAAGGTTTTTATATGTGTGTGAACTCCTCGCCAACACCACAAAGACATTCACACTTTGAACACCTAATTCTATGCCCAAAAAGTTGCAACAATCGTCAATCATTCACCTTTGAACGGTAGGAAAATGATGAAAAAAGGTAAAATACTTGTTAACGCCTCCGTCCAAGTTGAGAATGCCGATCTCTCCAAAGAAATCTCCGGCCTTCAGCTGGGTGATGACTCGCCCTGTTTCACTGTAAGGTAGGGGTGGAAACGATTACTAGTTTGCGTCATGTCTTAGTTGGGGTCATGGCAATCTGGTAGTCATGACAACATGGAAGTCATGCCAACATGGTCGTCATGGAAACGTGGTCTTCATGCCAACAAAGTACATGTGAGTTCAAAAAAGCTAGTTGGTAGAATTGTCCCTGATGACTGACCTTGGGTCAGAAATATCCTGGATAACTGACCAAAAGTCAGAAATGTCAAGGTAACTGACCTTGGGTCACAAATATCCCGGATGACTGACCCAGAGTCAGAAATAACCCGGATGACTGATCTAGAGTCAGAAATATCATGGATAACTGACCGGTCGACTTACCCAAAGTCAGAAATGTCCCATATGATTGAACTTGACTCAGAAATCTTTCATGACTAGAGTCAGAAATAACCCGGATGACTGACCTAGAGTCAGAAATATCCCGGATGACCGACCTAGAGTCAGAAATGTCCCGGATGATTGACCTACAGTTCATGAGTATCCCGGATGACTGACCTAGAGTCAGAAATGTCCCGGATGACTGACCTAGAAATTACGAGTATCCCGGATGACTGACCTGATGATGTCCAGGATCCCGTGGTTGATGATGAACATCTCCCGCGCCACCTCTCCCCGCCGACAGATCAGATCGCCAGGTGTGAAGATGAAGGCTTTCATCTTAAGGACCAAATCGTACAGGAACTCCGGCTGTACCTGCTGGAATATTGTCACCTGGAGGACAGGTGTCAAACAGGAAAAACAGAGTTCAAAGACACCGTGAATATTTCGAAGATTTCGGTTAGCATTGTTTACGTCCTGATACTCTACGGTGAACGTGACTATCTTACAGGAAACATGAACATTTTAAAACGGACAGACCAATATAATACCTCCCAGTTATTAGTATAAATAAACTCTTCCATTTATCCATTAACCTTTCTGATACATAGCTGATACTTGATGTCGCTTCTGCAAGTCCCACCTTTGTGGTGACATAATTTTTCCACTCACTTCCTATCATGCCACTGACAGTGTATTCAACCAACAACGGACACACAAGAGTACAAGCAACCAGACACATCGAAAACAAAACATTCCAAAACATAACAACACGGAGGCAAAAAAAAATAATAAACGAGGTAGAGGAAGGTATAGATTGGAGGCAATGAATAACAAATTTCTTTAAGACTTTGCAGAAGGTCTGGTTGAAGTTCCCACCTTCTTGAGAGTCTGTAAGTTGACCTGCAGCGCCAGCTCGATCTTTATTCTGTCCGGTAGCAGCCCGAGGGAGTTGATGTCACCCCCTCCTCTCATCAGGCCTCTGGAAAACAAAAACAAATATACCGTGATGGCAGTTTTGTTGGACACGTGTACCATATATGTCCTTTAACAGTTGACTAACCATTGATAGCAACCATGTTTATTATTGTATTGTATTATATTGTATTGTATGGGCCGACTACTTTCTCTTCGTAGCCAGGGGCTGAATGCGAGGAGCTTACAATAGGAGGGGCTAAGTCGCAAGGGTCTGAAATGGCAGCCTGTATACAGCGCATAATGACCTCAATACGACAGTAATTGCCCAAGGTGCGGTCAGGGTCTGTAGGTTTTGAACTTCTCACACCGCACCATCGCACGTGTGGCGGGTTCTTTAAGCCCCGGTCACAAGAATCGTACGATTGACTGCGATGGCGATTTTATGCTTGGTATAAGCGCAGTACGTCGTAAGTCGGGGAAGAATCGGAAGCAATGGTTTAAATATATAAAGTTGTGGTCACAAGAATCATAATGCATCGTACGATGAGGTCATAAGAGCGTACCTGCGTCAATCGCAGGTGAATCATAGTAAATCGGGGAGCATCCTATGACGAAAATAGGGCTGAAATAGATTTTGAACATGTTCAAAATTTCTCCACCGTCGTACGATCTTTATTGCCCCCATATCAGACTTCATTACGGCCATTTTTTTCTACTGATGAAGCTGAAGATTTATAAATTCTTAGCATATGGTAATGGTTTCAGTTTCCCCTGATATTGTCGTTGTTGACGAAAAAAGAAACTATATCAGTTGCAACTGTTCACTGTAGCAACCCGAGAACAAGAGCCCGTAGAAGAGCCTGTGTTCAAGGCAATATTTTCCACGTTGCAGATTTAGTATCACGCACAGGTGATGCATGCATTTGTTTGATAGCTACATACTCGTGGGTTCATAATTAGATCAGATCTCAGCACTCGCCTGTTTCGGGTCAGTTTACCATAACCGTAACCACGGGGAAACTTGAACAGAAAGGCAGGCTTATGATATGATGTTTATGATATGATTTTTGTCTGATGGTATTTTTTCTTGATAGCATATCATAAAAAAAATGATTTCCGAAAAAGCCTGACTCGTAAAGACGGCAAGTAGGCCGATATAACCATACTAGTACCTGATTTGAATCTATGTTTGTAAGACTCATTTTGTTATGGTTTCTTTTGATTTGTTTTTTAGTAAAAGACATCATAGGAAAGTATTCAACAGCTAGGTTTACATTTGGTTGCTTAAAGAAGCACAAAAGCGGTCAGGCGGCTATTCAGAAGTGACACTAGTGGTAAAATCGTACGACGCTGGAAAAATTTTGAACATCATCCGATGCTCTGCGATGGCTAATTTTGATTATGATTTAGCTGCGATTCATTGCGATTATCGTGCGATATGCGGAATATGCCTTCGCAAGGACGTCGTACGATTCTTGTGACCGGGGCTTTAACGTGCCTGGGGTGTGGCTCTCCGCAGACACGGGACTTCCATTTTACGTCCTATCCGAGGGACGGCCCTAGCCGAAGCTAGGTACTCATTTTCACCTGAGTAAAGTGAGGAAAGCCGTGTTAAGTGCTTTTCCCAAGGACACAAGATCGGTGACACGCAGCCGGATTCGGACTCGAGACCTCTCGGTCCCGAGGCAAACACGCCGCCGCGATCTTATTTTATAAAGGTAAATCATCAGGATAAATTCGTTTTTAAGTTTGTCAATATGATTTTTGATGAATGTAACAAATAATCTCTTTCTTATTATGATAGAACTTTTATTCTGAAACCACAATTCAATCTTCTTGTCGTATGGACTGATCCATGACACAGTTGCGACCACGGCTACCTAATGGACAATATGCCATGTAGAAGCACTGTTTATTCTTTGTGAATACAAATACGCAAGGAGGGTACTTTTTAATTGCTTATCTACTAAGATGACCTGACTACACCGAACCTTACCTGCTCCAGGAGTAACCGTACCACCGCTGAACCCGCCTCTGCATCTCCTCGGGAATGTTGTTACTCTTCATGTAGGTTTTAGCACTGTCCTGTGATAGGGATAAGAGATGACAATGATCGTGTATACCATGTACAAAAACAAATAAAGAAATAAACAACCAAAAAACGCAAAAGTCATGCACTTAAACAAGGATTCGGAAAGGGAATTGAAAAGGATAAAATTGCAAAACGTACGCACATCCTGCCAGTATACGGTTACAACTCGTCGCGAGAACAAACTTGGACCCGGGCCAATGGGAAGAAACATACCAGTAAACACACTCCAATACAACCTAATTGAAGACCGAAAACAATACCTTCGTTTTCATAGAGGTTATACGACGAACCTTTCCTTTTTTTCTTTCACCACATACTTACCAACATTCTCTCGAACTGCAGTCTGTCTGCATTCCTATTGGCGATGACGTTGCCCACCTGGCCTGTGAAAGACAAGGGTCAAGTTAACGTTTGAATAGATCACTTATGGGCATATTCTTCACTATTCACTATGTTTCACGGTAGTGGGTGGTGAGGAACGTTGAGTCTTAAACAGGAAAAACAAACATTTTAACACAATGGGCACAAATGTAGGCCGACAGGACATTGTCAGTGATGACAAATCTTTTGTGGCGCCGAGAAGGCTTCTTCTCTTTGAATTGGGGCATAAAAGAATCGTCACTGACTGTCCAAACAAAGGTCCAGGTGTTTCTTTGCCAGAGTGCAGAGTTATTCTGTCAAGTTAGCTCAGATGGCTTGGTGGGTTCGTAGCTAACCTTTAGTCACGACCGTAAACTAACCGGGATAGCGCCAAGACTTTTTGCTATGACTTAGACTGCACCTACGTCGCCCCGTAGGACATGTACATCTTCGGATCCTGGCTCTTTTTTGGGGGGACCGGCCAGGCACAGGGTTAAATTCAAGTCGGACTTAAAATGAATTCGGGGCCCGGTAACAAATGACCTACCCGAGGAAAGCACCGAGGGGTCCCCCAGGTATCCGGCAGTCTACCGGGACAAATTTGTGGCTTCGGGGTTCGGTCGGGGCTACATCCCTGATGGGCACCGGAGGAATTGGGACCTAAGCCTATATGGGATACACTGTAGTGTAACATCCTGTACTAGTTAAAATAAAAACTTAAAGAAAACAAAAGTAGCTTTGTGCTTTTGGGAAAAGCAAAAAAAGTGAATTACTAAAATAGAGTCAGCTTTTTTGCCAATGCATTACGTATTGGTAAAAATTACGCTGACTCCATGAAACCTACAATGACAACCCTCTAGGAAAAGCACTGACTCAAGAACAAAACATTCCCCAAACAGATAAATCCTTGTTATTGTAAAACGAGTCCACAGCTTTGTTGTCTATCTTCGTCTTTTATCTCCACAGTGTTTATTTACTACTTTAGTAAATACACCAAAATCGTCAACAGAGACATTATTTTGCAAACAGTTTACATAGAGCGTGAAAAGAACGATAAAGAATTGAAAACACTCTGGCGAACCAATGACAGTCGATTTATGAAACTGCAGTAATTTGTCGATCCATGAAACCGTACGGAACCTGGCGTTTGCCTTTTTTGCCTCTACCAATCTAGGTTGCAAACTGTACTCCTCGGCCATCTAGCGTGTTTTCTGTCTTATTTGTTGATTGGCATATTCTTATACTATTTTTTCAGCGGCCTGTGGAGCCTGGTAGAGGCTGTAACCACTTAACAATACCATAAAGTTTGACTTTCAACACAAAAAGAGTAGCACCATGAAGGTATTCTTTTCTTCTACAGACCATGGTTGAGAGATAGTCGTGAGCAAGAACATCTGCGGTTGGGAGTTGGTCGGCGAGGTTGTCTACAAAGATTTTCAAAGTCGTCCATGCCAACCGACAATGAATTTTGAAGAATCATAGTCGGGGAAATGATAACTGTAAGCCTGGATGCGATCAGGAGCGAACTAGATCTAGAATATGGCTACCCCCAATGTTGCACCGACCTTGGTTGGAAATTGGGCGGGAGGAGGTCTTTGGAAGGTCTTGAAAGTGTGTCAGGAGCTTAACTTGGTGCATCACACAAGTGAAGCGTCAGATATATATACACACAGTACTGTAACCTCCCCCCCCCCCCACTTGCGTCACTGAAAACAATCTGCATCATTTAACAATACACTTCAGTACTGAAGTGCTGATTCTCAAATCCACGTATGTATCCCACAATGGTAGCCGTGTAGCAACCTATTTGTCCTATACGATATACTCGTATATGATCTATTGCTTGTTTCTTGGTTATTTTTCTTCCTTAATGCAAGAACGTGCCTCGAAAAGTGTTACATTGCAGATTTTCCGATCGTTACACCTTTATTTTCACCAATAATCAAACCTACGTCTCCCTCTTGAAATAAAGCTGGCGCGTTGTCTATTCGTTAACGATTATGCTTCTGGATAGCAGGATTGGATATTTTGAATAATAAGAGAGGTTTACTTGCAAGTTCATGCCCGAGGGCTAATTGCAAGTACATGGTATAAACGTAGTGACAGTGGACAGTCATGAACAATATTCTACTCTAGTGGTGCGTACCTAAAGCCCAGACTTGGAATTGGACCTAAAAATGTTTAGGTCCAAGTCCAAAAAAAAACGTAAATGTCCGGAGCCAAGTCCGGACTTGCAAAAGAAATCTGTCACATCTGTTCCATTTTTTGGTTCTAAACCATCCAAAACCTTCCATAGACAGTGAAATTTGTACTGGAAAAAGACAAAAAACAGTTCTCGTTTACACTGGCTGTCTATCATTTTCATGTATTTTACCCATTGCATTTCAATTCATGCTTACATGCAATTTGAACCTGAACTGCTGGACCTGAATCCGGACCTGATCCTGAAATTGAGTTTAGGTACGCACCACTATTCTACTCTCATACTAGTGTTGGCTATTTCTCAACAGGTTGGTTTTGACTTCTTTTTCTTTTCTTTTTTTTTTTGAAGCAGAGGGAGACGAAAAGCCCCACATGTTCTAAAATTTGTGGCCTGGGTTCTGCGATTTCAAGAGAAAAGTGGCTTTCTGTTCGTCTGTCAATGACTCCTCATGCCTTCAGTCCTTATTAGAGTTTTATAATGTGCAGTCTTATTAAGCGGACGTCAAGCTATCGAATCCATTTTAATGATCACAACTAACGTCAAACTGACGTACTATATACCAGTTTCAATCACGCTCTTTTTTCTGGATGACGCATCACTCCCCTTTCACCTAAGACCGAAGTTATTGACAGGATGACAGGCCAACAAAACTCTTTAGGTACTAATGACGGGATGTTCCTGCCAATAAGACTATATTAGCACCAATGACGGAGTGCTCCTGCAAATAAGACTCTTTTGGCGGCATACGTTCCTGCCAATAGGACTATTTTAGCACTATTGACGAAATGTTCATGACAATAAGACCTTTTGACGGTATGTCCCCGCTAATAAGACTATTTTGGCACTAATGACGTTCCTGTCAAAAAGACTCTTTTGGAACTAATGGCAGGATTTTGCTGCAAATTGGACCTTTGTGGCACTAATGAAGCAATATTCCTGTCAATAAGGCTTTTTAGCACTAATGACCAAATGTTCCTGCTAATAGGACTCCTTTGGCACGAATAATGAATTTTTATCGTAATGAAGGAATGTTTCTATATAAAATTTCATTTGGACATTGCACTATTTGTTAAACTATTGACAGGATATTTCTGTCAATAGCTACGCCGTTCACTTGAAGTCCTTTGCTCTGCCCCCCATAGAGAGCCTCCACCGATCAGAAAATAGTTTGTGCCCCCCACAAGGCTCTTGAACCAGTCTCAAGTGCTATTGTAGGTCCTGAAGTGTACGTAGTGAGGTCTCTCATTTGGTTTGCTCGAGTGTTTCTCAATTTTTTAGCTGAACACGTAACTCACGTAAAACCAGGAAGGGTTCGCAATGACTAAAGAAAACGAAGTACATTTTACTGTAGATTGTCTGTAGCCTCCATAGAAAGCTCTCTTGGCCGTTTTGGACGCTCATAATACACTTTTGCTGGCCTTTATTTTTCTTTTTGGATCGTTGATAGTAAAGCATCAACGCTCTACCACGGCAAAGAACAATGGAAGTTTGCATAAAATATATTCATCTGTTTTCGTTGGCAAAACTAATATCACTGTCATCATCAGTTACACATTTTTGTTTGTGGGAGTTTTACCATATCTATCTATCTAGAGTGATTACATGTCGGCTTGTACATTCATTTCAAATCATAGTAAAGACATACACAAAACGTAAATGTTTTTTAGGCCGTAGGAGCAGTGGGTCTTGGGTACGGTATTCGAAGTCGAAGCCTATCCCTCTCCTTCCACCACCTTTTACCTCCCCAACCGAAGTCAGATACCTATTTTTACACCTGGCTGAAGTATGGACATCCGTGTAAGGTGCCTTTTTCAACATGAATGTCAGAAATCTAACTCGTGATCTTGTGTGCATTGGCCTAGCTACTTGACTATTCGACGTTACTCTAATTACTAGTATAATTTTCTATGTATATTTCATTGAATGTTTAAAGAGATCTGGCTGACGGTTTGCAGATGGACATTTTTTACTCACCGACAACAATGGCGAACACGAAGATGCCCATCAGGTATCCTAGCAACGTGAACAGGAATCTGATTGGAGGAGAGAATGATCAGGATTATCGTCTGCGAAAACGTCAATCAAAACAAACTGTTTGTGTTCTATAGCATTGTGTATCTGATGCAAGCTGAGTTCACAATCGGAGCAAATGTTGTTTTTTGTGTTTTTTTGTGTGTGGAAGTTTGAGAGGAATGTTGACACGACAAAGTCGTCATTGCCGCAGCTGAATGAACTGTTATTACAAACGTGAAACAATTTGACGAAAATTCCACAATAGACTAAATACACTAAGCAAACAGGACGACTTATAACAGATCTGACTTTGTTTGGGATCGGGATCAGAAAACTGCAAAACATCAATAAAAAAGAGTTCGGTGACCTCATATCTGCATGAAATATTCTGATTATGCAAATGACTTCTACATCTAACGTTACATAATCTATTCGTGGTTAGGTACACCTTTAACGGACTTAACGCTAAACCAAAACTAATCATAAGTTAAACAAAAATTATTCTTTGCCAATACCGCGTACCGTTGACCTCATTTTACAGCTTTAGAGTTCCATAAGTGACCAGTCTGCGGTCAAGAATATGGGTCACTTAGGACTTATTTTGCCTATCCTAAATATTTGGAGAGGCCGGATATAGGTTACCCCGTGGATAACGTTACGACCTACGACGAAAGTGACCGTGCTATAAGTGACCACTGTCTGCGGTCAAGAATATGGGTCACTTAGGACTTATTTTCCCTCCCCTAAATATTTAGAGAGGTCCTTACTCCGTTCTGCTGACATTGATGAATGGGTTGCGGCTACTAGAGAGTGACAACAAACACTGACAGAAACATTTGGCAGGAAACGAAAACATCTCATTAACGCTACTGACCCGATTCCTGTGGGACGCGGAAACACAGCCAGTAACAGGTGTTAAATGCGCTTTTAAATTGCCGCGTTTGAGATATGTAGTAAGTCTTAGTGTTTTACATGTGCTTTTGCAACATTTAGCATTCAGGGTCATGTGCTGATACACCTGTGCCCTTTCAACTATTGGGCCTACTTACTCTACCGATCCTAGCAAAAATCATTTCGACCCTAGGTTATCTTTCTTTTTTTGGAGGGGGGGGGGGTACAACTGACGTTCAATTTTCGGTCTAATAAAACTAATGAAAACGTTGTAAAATTGTTTTCAAACATGTTCTCCTAGTTCCTGTTCAAATAGAGGATTGCACTTGCACAGTGCATATTATTAAGATTAGAATATGATGTTACAAAAATACTGTTGTATTTCAGTTTTACATTGCTACACGGTATTTGTTGGAGAATAAGAACCTACTATATATATAACATGATAACTCAAGTATGAATATTAACATGTACTACATGTTACACTCTCTTTACGGCGCGATTACTATCATCGTATAGCGTCATACCATTTGATGTCATAGAATATCCAAGCATACTGTGACAGAATCATTCGCCAACAAAAATCTACAACAGCCCTTTCCGTAACAAGACAATAGAATTTAAAAGACAAGCGAATCTTTTAAACAAGTTTGCTCAGTGCAAGGCCATATGGGCCACTTCTGCATGGACACTGTACTGAACTAACGCTAGATGAAGCAGTACTGAACTAACACTAGATGAAGCAGCATCTCTTCCCAGTATAGTTAAGGGCACAACCCACCGTATGTGCAAATACTGATGGTGTCTACGTGCCAAAACGTGGACAATCTTTTGGGATCCGTAAGTGGTAAGTACCGCCTCCGTACCAACTCGTAGGGAATCCGACGGTTTTGGGGAGAACGCAAACGTTAACACGACGTAGAACTTTACGTGTAGGTAAAACTTTGTGTGCCATCGGGCTGTGGATTCGCCCTCCGTACGTGCCAGTACGGGTGACGTGCCTGCCCTGTACAGCCTGAACGTTTTCAGAAATACGTGGCGGACGTGGCCTCCCAAAAAACGTACGGACAAATTGCACGAACGGCGGGTTGTGCCCTTAGCTTAACATAGATTTATCTGCAACAATTGAAACTGAATTTTACAGAACAAATTGAGTGACGATCACAATAATGACATATAAGTTTGCGATCGTATCATACGACAGTCGTACGACGTGTGTGAACGTAGAAAGGTCGTGACTTACTCGTAGTTGGTGACGGGTGTAGGTAGATCCCCTATAGTTGTCAATGTGAGACAAGACCAGTATAGTGACCACAGATACTTGGTGCTCAAGGACGCGTACTGTCCAGTCGCAGACGGGTAAACCCACGTGTTGGAACCAAAACCCTCCGCCTTGGAAATCAGGAAATAAAATCCCGCAAACCAGTGAATGAGGAGGAAAAGTACGTGCACAAGGTTGAAAACGCGCCACAAAGTCGGGTGGTGGGTTCTCGACTCCACTGTGAAGTAAAACTCGAACGCTCTATGCGCCTTTAAAAACCTAGTCGACCGTAGGAGAGGGTGTACGCCTACAGCGAAGTACAAGAAATCCAGCGGCAGCAAACAGAGCACGTCTAAGACGAATTTCTTGGAAAAGACGTAGTTTCGCGCCAACTTCTTAGGATTGTAGACCAACAGGCCCTGTTCTAAGTAGCTCGTCCGAAAGTGGACCACGATGTCAAGTAGTAACAAGAGGTCAAAAACGTAATCTAAGGCATAGAACACAGCAGCGTACTCGGTCTGTAGTTCTACCCAGGCAGTTCTAGCGATGATGAGCCACATGTTGTACACGACTCCACACGTCACGAGTCCTATCCACCACATGTGGACGTCTCCGTCGGGGTCTAAGACGAAGTCCTCCTTGGTCCAAGACTTCTTCTCACCGCCGTGGTGGTCTCCCCCCTCTCCGCTACTTGTCTCATTCTCCTCCTGTCTGTATCTGTTGTAGAGTTCTAAGAAAGTGTCCTGTCTCGGCGCTGCCTTTCTCAAGTCCGGGTTCACGCTGTTGGACATCCGCACGGCGGATTTTACCCGGTTCCACCACGGCGAGCTCCGGCGGCGGTGGTGGCGGTGCGCGAAGCCCTCAGCTCCCGAGCACTCCGAACTCTTGGTCGGTGACGCAGTCAAGCTGGAGTTATTACCGAGCTCTGGATCTACCCCAACGGACGCTGTGCCGTTAGGTACCGAGTCGCCGCTCTCCTCTTCCCCTTGCTCCATGTCGGTTTAGGTTATTGAAGGCTGAGCTCGGAGGGAACTCTCTGGACGGACTCAGGAAGATGAGTTGGCGGTAAAACCTCACCGTTAAGTTGCTCCGCTGCTCAAAAGAAGTTCATAACGGCACGGTTAAGTCGGATTTGTCGCTCAGGCGTGTGGTACCCCCGTTGAGACGGCGCTCGCTCTCCAAGTCTCCCGTTCAAACGCTCAGGCTGGTCGTCGCGCTAGGATTATATGTACACTGTGTACACTGCCACCGGATCCCCCTCCACTCGGTTGTGATGAGAGCAGCGATCAGGTATCGACCGCGCATAGCTGTGAGCAATCTTCTGTAATGGACCCGTCGGGGAAACCGGAGACAGTATACCACAGTTTGACTTGTCACCGGAAAGCTGTCAAGTTCGTGGGAAAGTCGCGAAAGGATGTTCTGAAGGCCCTCGGGGTATGATTGTATTCCCAAAACAGATGTCGTCACCCCGTGTCCCCCATTGACCCCTCCGTTGCCATGACGACCCGCTGACCCATGACTATCCATTGACGATCTTCAAAAACGGGATTTTGTTCTCACAACAAAAAACCGTGCCAGAAGTTTTCCCTAAGTGGGTTCTCGTTGGGTAGCGACGTGGAGATGTTATTTTTGCCCCGCTTTTCTTGTTTTACGCTTTGCGCCAGACTTCAAAGCACTTTGTCGTAGCATTGCGTGGCCACGGTTAACTTAAATGGAAAGTTTATTTGCAAATTCTTGCCCGAGGGCTAATTGCAACATGGGACATACAGAATACATAGTAAACATACATGAAATAAAAGAATTGGTATAGATAACAATGGTGACATGTGGAAACAAGTGATTATTCTAGCAATAATACGGACTGCTGAGAGCTACGATCTAAGCATTTGGGGTTTGACTTCTTTTCTGGAAGCAGTGGAAGACTGTGAAAGTGTCCCACTTTTTCTATGATGAGTGGGTTATGTGACGCTAACAGGGTTATAGTTTTGCTTTCGTCAGTAAACGTTTGGAGATTTGTGTGGGTTTTGCAGGCCTCTCCAAATAACTCTTTTCTTTCGTGGTCATTAGACAGAGAGGCAGTTGGAAATAAAATGTATTTCGTCTTCCAGTCAGAAATTTCAACCTTTGTTATCCTACAACATACAATCGTCAAGTCTGCCAGATAGGTATAACATGTCAAGAAAATAGGATCGACTAATTTTAATCTTAGGTTTCAAATGACAAATTACCTTAGCAACCTCCACTATCAACACAAATATTAAACATCAACATTTCCCCTCCTATAGTACAACCCTTAAGCTAAGGGCCATACATGCAAATACGTGTTGTCTACGTCTTTTGCCAGTTTTGGGATCCATAAGTGGTAAAATACCGCCTCCGTATGAACTCGTAGGGATTCCCGACGGATCTGGGAGCACGCAGACACGCCGTAGAACTTTACGTACAGGCAAATCTTTGTGCTGCGGATTCGCCCCCGAAGGTGCCAGTACGGGCGACGCGCCTGTCCTGTACAGCCTGAACGTTTTCAGAAATATGTGGCGGACGTGGCCTCCCAGAAAACGTACAAAATTGCACGTTGTGCCCTTAGCTTTAGCGGCTCTAACAACCCCTATCATAATACCGCCAATAGTCATAATACAGCCAAATAAAGTAAAACGGTGAATTTAAGGAGATCTACTTGTGCAGCAACAGTAATTTCTGAGATATGCACACTTCAGGTCAGTTTTCTCACGATGTATGTACTTTCAGACATCTACGTATTTTGTACACTTATGGACAAGCAACAACAATTATGTATAAAGGTACATAATGGGAAGTTGATTATTTTGCTGGCGGTATTATGGAACTCCGAATACACACCAGCGCATTTCCGTGGTGTGTTACAATGACAATGTTTCGTTTTCAACCGGACAAGAGAGACAAAAAAGACACGTTTAGGGACCAAATTTTTACAAGATAGGCCTTTTAATTCAGAACTAGGAATTGCACAATATTACGGTAGCTGAATCGACAACGTTTGCAGATTTATGGCATTTATGATTATGACACAAATATTAGTATAAAAAGCAATAACCTAAAGTCATAAATAAGAATGCCAGTAATGAAATGATAACTTTATGACGTATACATTTTACGTCATCTTAGATGTGTTGGTTATGTTTACTTCGCACCCACATTTGATTTATGAAATCATAAATCATTCATTTAACACGTTGTATATCCGTGGAGCACAACGAAAAAAAATGTTTACAGCTTTTGAAATTTTATTATCGACATAGATAGGTACATTTTAATATTTTTTTGAGAGTAAATATTATTTCTAGCATCTGATTAACAGGTATGAACACAGTCTATTACGCCGTACGTACCACAATTCTAATTGGCATTCAACGTTCATATTAAGCTTAACGCTATAGTTACCCTTACGAAGCCCTTTACGAAGACCGTGTGTCGTTATTACTCAAGTACTTCGAATTCAAACCTATCCGAAAATGCAGATGTGCGAGACATACGAGAACATTGCAGCAATGAGATTTGATTGCACACACACAAGCACACTCAAACACACACACACACACACAAACACACAAACACACTCAAAGACACTCAAACACGCAACACCCTGAAACACACCAAAATCACAACCTCTGTACACTGAAGTCTTTATTGACATAACAGAATTACAGCGGCATTCGTAAGGTCTATTACAACTACACATACTGCCCTACATACACACAGACAATTGTATACAAATGTCTTGCCTATATATATGAATGTCTATAGATATGAATAAATCAACATGTTGAGTGTCATTTATACTATTAGTTCCAAGATCTATATGTGCGTGCAAAAACAAGTCGAAGTCAGGCATCCTAGTGGAGATTAAGCAATTATACTACCAAGGAAGTTAAAAAAGAGTGGGGTGTTCATTCTGAGACCTTATCCTTTCTTTTCAACCTCCTTGGTACTACGACAACTTGTCCGGGAGCAGTGTTGGAAGTGCGTCCTCTCTGTAATGCCGCATGGTCCCTAATTGGTGCCCCTCCAACCACCCTGAGCACCACTCCGTCTCTCCTGCTGTAGTCTTCAACTTGAAGAGGCTCGGCAGGGGGGCTGTGTGAATGGGAGGAGTGACGTCATAGCCAAGCAGATGTTAGAATGGCAAGGGGGCAGCGTGAATGGGAACCACACACCGACTTGGGGGGAGTGACGTCATTTCCAAGCAGATGTTGGGATAGCAGGGGGGCTGTGTGCATGGGAACTACACACCGACTTGGGAGGAGTGACGTCATATCCAAGCAGATGTTGGGAGTTACGATCGAAAAGTTTTCTGACTGAAAGGATTTCTCTGATAGCTACACGACCCGTTAGAAAACTTCACGATCTTCTATCTCGTCTTCTTGAAGATAAATAATGACCTACCGTGGGCCTCTCCTCAAACACGGGACCTCCATCTTAATTTTTCACCACGTCCCATCCAAGATGACGTCCTAAACCGAAGCTTAGTACTCATTTACACTTGAGAATATCAAGTATAAATTGCATTTCCCTATGGCAAAACGGTATGGCCTACTACGGATTTGAACCCAGAACCGTTAAAACATTCCCAGCAAACAACATAAACAATTCTTGACTTGTAGTACCACTACAATCGATAGATGTTTTCACTCCATCGACGCCGAGTGGGTTTTTCACGCACCAGTTGTAGTGTCCTGAGCAGTTTTCGGCATCCTTTTTTGTTGTATAGTAGAGGCGAAACATGCTCTCGAGTTACAAATGAGCACCTTCAAGTTGTGCACCACGGTTCAGTTAAGCTAAAGGCACAACCCGCCGTACGTGCAATTTGCCCGTTATTTGGGGGAGGCCACGTCCGCCACGTCTTTATGAAAACGTGGGGAACGACTGGTAAGAGCAGGGAGGGAGTACGTCAACGCACGGCACACAAAGTTTTGCCTGCACGTAAAGTCCAGTTGGCAAGCGTAGGTGTGCATATGCACGTGGGCGTAGTATTTGTTTGGAACGGGATATGACGGAAGTAAATACCACAAACCACGGGGGAAAACATTTTCGCAGAAAAGTCATTTCAAGCTCGTATAAATGTATTCCTCGTAGGTTACAACTTTATTATAACCCTTCTATTTCTAAGAGGATCTTAAATCCCAAGGCGTCATAATTGTGCAAGGCGGTTTACTCCAAACTTGTGAAGATTCTAATACATATCAACGTCTCTCCCATCTCTGCACTTAAGACAAAGAAGTTTACAAAACGTATTCAGTGTAAACTCAAGGAATCGCTATTGTGATACAGCGATTGTATTGTGTGTGAGAGCGTTGTACTATACTAGTATGTTTTCACAAGGAAAATTGACATGAAAATGAGTGACAAAAGGAACTCTCTCAAGTCTTCTTCGTAATTTTTAGACAAAATAGTTAAGAGTCTCAACTATTTTGTCTACAAAATTACGAAGAAGACAACTCTTTTGACTAGTCACATTATGACTGTTGTCACTACATCACAATATGAACATCTAATATTTTAGGTAAAGGTAAAAATAGAAAACAGAACATCTTGGAGGGACATGTCTACAGCCGCTATGCATCTCCCCTGATGCCCGCGGCTGATTGATTGATTGATTGATAAAAATAGTTCCATAGCATTTTTCAGGCCCTGTGAGCAATGGGTTGTTATCCACTGTGTCTAGGGCACAGTATTGGAAGCCCATCCTTCTTCTTCCACCACCTTTTACCTCCCCAACCGAAGTCAGGTACCCATCTTTACGCCTGGCTGGAGTGAGGAAAGTCGTGTTAAGTGCCTTTCCCTAGTAACGCTAGTTAACCTTTATTCGTGGGGTAGCCTATATCCGTTGTTAAAAAAACAAGGTAATTAGGAATACAGTATCAAGTCAACAGACGTTTGAAATTGCAAGATATTCAATATACGGTTTGAAACCACCATCTGTCAATTTGCTATCCCCAAATACCTTGTTTTTTCTATATACAACGGATATAGGTTAACCCACGGATAAAGGTGAACTAGGGTTACAATGTCTATCTAGAAATTGAATCCATAATCTCATGTCTGCTAGCATAGCCACTCGAGACCACTAATATTCTAGAGCTTATTGAAAGGGAATATTCAAACTTTCCCATATGGTTAGGGTATCGTGTACTACAATATCATAACAATAAACAAGGGCCCGCCAATCCACCAAGTTTACACAAAACACGTTGTCTCTTGTATCAGGACATCTTTACACTACAGTGACAGTAACAGGGCGACATGAGGGCGTATAATGATTTCTTGGACAACTGTTTACAAAACAAGTGAAAGCGCTGAGGGGATATTAAAAATCAGTGTTGTTCCATTGTTCTGCGTAAAATGTAAGTCATACACCTTATGATACTCTGTGATGAAAAGATAAACCAATTTTGTAATGTAGAAAGTGGGTATCAAATTTAATGTCCACTTTCATATAGTGTCTGCGACACCAATATTCATTTCCTTATCAACTTCCATCATATGTGACATTTGTACTAAATATACTGCCATCTGATTGTTGAATCTCACAAAGCAAAGACTATATACATGTTTTTCAACTAGGGGAAGGTACAATGTATTGTTGTTGTTTTTGTCGTAGGACCAGTCCAGAAAAAACATAGTTGGCTACTAGCACAGTAGCCAAGGCCTGAAAAAAATGATTTCGTTCAACCCATCTTACAGAAAAGGTTTGACCAGATATTTTGGTAGAGGGGGTCCATTTGCATCACACATGATGATTTTTTGTTCAAATTAAAGATAATTATTTATGGCCCACGGGTACATTTTTATGCATGAGGGGCCAAAATCTAACCCTGATGAATTACTCTCCATGTTTGAAATGTCTACTATTTTCCCAGGATGAAGAAAGGTCTTGGTAGTCAAAAGACTGGAGTAAGGTCTACTGATTATGAAAGTAGTTTCTCAAAAACTTGAACACTTCCACTGTCAGAGACTCAAGTCTTGCATGTCGCTCATTACCTCCATATATGTAGGGTTTTATTTTTAGTGTTTAAAACTGGAATACTTGTGTTCTTCTTGCGTGTCGGTAATTATTAATACGTTAAAAAAACAGAAAGTTAAGGAACAAATTGTGTAAATGCAGACTGTTTCAGTGGAAGTCCAATTTGAGGTCAAAATGGTAATCTTTTGGCTGTTTGCACATGCTAAGCATGTGGCACACTGGCAGGAAGTTAGCTCAAAGGTCCCAAACAAGGTTATCTGATTTCCTGTCTGCCATTTCTTACTACATATATATGCCTTATGGGAGCCAGTGGGAAAAAGCCTTAGATAGAATCACACAGAAATTCACAATAACGGGATGACAGACAAATACTTAATGGAAGTATGAGATTTTTTATTTCTTGTTTACTTGTTTCCTTTTCTAATGTCTAAAACTATCACTTCAGGTGTTCCAATGTTCATTCTTGGCCACTTCCATTGAGTACTTATAAGAATTTTTCCATGATGTTTACAACAGCACAAACAACTATTGATATATTATCATATAGTTATGACATGTATAGAGATTTTGTAGTTGTAGTGTATCTTGACAGAAACAACATTGTTTCCACTTTCACAAATACGTACTACGTACTTCAAAATGGTCCCTCAGAAAAACAAGACTGATGCTACACCATTCAACACTCTGTCCTTGTAAACCTAAGTAAGTAAAGCTAGTATGCTACAATTTATACACTGACAACAAGGAATGAGACTGTTTATAACTGTGGCAGTTTTCACGTATGCTGTCTTCTTCTTTACCTTTTCCCTCTCACCCTACAGGCTCAGTTGTTCCTTACCAGGATGGTGCAGTATTGGCAAGTCTTCTCATTCTCCTGAAATGTTAAGACAAACAGATGTTAACAAGATTCACATAATGACACATTCATGACAGGTCAGGGCTCAAAATACCACCTGTATATGCAGGTTAGTGCAGGTAAAATTGGAGCTGTGCAGGTATTTCTGATGTCTACCTGCACCTAACCTGCACTGGTCCATGGACTGGGTTTTACACGTAAATGTCCTATAATGTAGGTGTATGTGGATCATTATTAGCTGCATTGAATGTTACAACTTATAAAGTATAAAAGTAAAAATAGCAATGGTTCCTGAACAATTTTAGTATGATCCATATTTCCTAAATTCAGAGTGGTGCAGGTATAATTTTTCTGGTCAAGGTCTAAAAAAAAGAGATAACCCACCTTGTATTTCTGTCTTGGTCGCGTATCTTCTTTTCCATCTCAGCATCTGTCAGCGTCTCGAGGAACGGGCACCACTGGTCGGCCTCTCCCTGGTTACGCACCGCGATTTCTACCGTCGGCAGCGGTGCCTCACTGTATAACACACAGGTAACAAAAAGAAAAAAACGAGGAATGTCTTAAGTTCCTGAAAGATTTTTTTAAGCCCCAAATGAATGTTAGTCTCCAAGCAGAGGTCAGAGTTATGTTTTTGACTGCCTTGTAAACTCTCTCTGCAAACTCCAGATAGCGGGAAAGTCAAAAGAAGGTTACAGTATACCCACGACCTCTGCTTGGAGAGTAAAACATGTGTTTGAAACTCTGGATAAAGCTTACATAGTTTCATCATGAATAGTGTTACATTGGATGTCTGGAAGCAAACAGAACTTCAACAAAATTCAAGCTAAGGCAAAACAGTATACAAATCATTATACTAACATTCTACAGAAGTCAATAATTTGATTAGCAAAAATTTGCAGGGTTGTGTTATTACCAAAGAGGCTTTAGATTTTCCCTACTGTAGGTTCCCAGTGTATGATAGGTACAATATACATAATTGTGATTCTTTGTATCTTAATTTAAGATCTTTGAAATTACAGAAATCTCTATCACTTTTGAAGTCCAACATCTCAAAGGAAACCAAAAGTTCAGATTCAAAAGCTTAACACACTATCAATGATACATATACCACAAAGTCATATTATTACATCAGTCTGCCATAATATTCATGACTCCCATTGCGATTTGAAAATTGTGCTGTAAGCTGAAGCCTGGGTCTGATATGTTTTTAAAGACATTGTTGAACAAGCTAAGCACCACTACACTGGTTAAAAATTAGCGTAGTGGCCCTTATCTTAGTGTAGTGGTCACACATTATGGCAAATATGGCCCCTACGCAAAAATGTACTAGCTAGAACTCTGCATAATATTTACATGGCTATGGGAGTCATGTACTAGTATTATGACAAACAGATGAAATGCGGGTGAGAACTTCACAAATTTTGTGGCACATGTAAGTTTAGCAAAGTATAGTAGGCTTTTGAACCTAGCCATTTAGTTTTCTTTAAAGGTTCTTAAGAACTGGACCAGGTTGAAGATGTATACAAGGAACACCATAGTCACCTTTGCCCCCTCCAGGGAGATTTGAGCAAAAAGAAGAGTAAGCGTGCAAAGAAAAAAGAAAGGGTGTCCAAAAAGCGACAAGAAAAAATTGTACAGGCCACCACAAGCAGAATGGTAATCACAAACTGCAAAGTAAAATTCCCCCAGCATTTACAGTAAAAGGTGTCTGAGTGTGTGTGTAAGCATGTGTTTATTTATCAGTACGCGTGTGCGTGTGTGTGTACATGCATATGTGTGTGTGTGTGTGCATGCATGCATCTCTGTGTGTGTATAGTTATGTGTATGTGTATGTGTGTCTGTGTCTTTGGATGAGAGTGTGAGTGTATGTGTGTGTGTGTGTGTGTGTGTGTGTGTATGTTATGTGTGTGTGTATGTTATGTGTGTGTGTATGTGTATGTGTGTCTATGGATGTGAATATGTGTGTGTGTACATGCATGTGACTGTGTGTGTGCTGTGTGTCTATGTGTTTGTATGTGTGTGTATGTGTGTGTGTATGTGTGTATGTATATAATTGTGTGTGTTATGTTCGCAACTGATGTGTGTAATAGTTTGAATGTTAGTGCTGAGTGGATCAACACCTTACATGTTCATGCAAAACCTCCACCCACTGCAAAACAGCAACACTTTTCTATCAAAAAAGCGCCCTCTAGCAGATCATTAGTAAACTACAAAAAATACCACGCATACAGAATAGAAAGTCTAAATATTGCCACAGCAGGATCCAAAATCAAATAAGATACACCTAATAAATGAAAGAAGACCTACATATACCCCCTTCACTTACAAAACTAATAAAAATCCAGTCATTTTTTAATGCCACATGAATCAGGACACAACAATTATTTCAAACATTTGAAAGTAAATATGAAAACAAAACCAAAGCGTTTGGGTTCAAAACTTGAGCAACATTTACATTGAATCCCCCAAACTGTGTGTACCAAAGATATGGAGTTTCCCCATATACAGTTTTCTGTTGATCTTATGATCTAGTACATATTGAAATTCTTTATAAAATCTGACAAGGAACAAATCATATATGGTGGGGATTAATTCCAATATACACAAACAAATAAAGTCTAAAAATTCTCTTCACATGGCAAGATGTAGTCACTGTTACATACAAACACACACACAAACAAACTAACAGCTACCTGAAAGCGTAGGTTCTCTGGTGCCAGCTGAGCTGTCCGCGTATGCTGTACGCGATGGCCGTGACGAACTCTCCGCCGAGACCGAGCTCCGTACACAGTTTGAGCGCGAAGGTTTCTGGGCTGTTGTCCTTTTCCGACATGTCCCATTCAAACTGGTCCACAAGAGATATGTTTCCAACATGGATGTTCAACTGTGAAGAGAAATTAAAAACAGATTAGTAAAACTTACTAGAAACGCCACATCTTCAAGAAAATGCAGAATGTTTTCCTCACAGCAATTTCCCTTTATCAAGTTACCCGCACAAAATACTAGACCATAAGGCCTGGCTCTAACCTTGCTCCAAGATGTCACTAAAAAAAAAATCATACTTTTGTTCAGAACTGGTTCTTGAACATACTTTTACTGTATACCTACACTGGTGCAGGTAACATTGAAAATTACCTGGACCAGTGTACATGTAGGTATGCCGAAAAAAAGTATTTTGAGTCCTGCAAATTGTCATCATTAACGCAAAAGTGGCAAGGATCCTGTTCACATCTGGACACATTTGGTACCGTGGGGAAAAGTAGAATTTTGAACCTAAGACTTGAAGCAAGAAATAAAAAGAAGCCCAGACCTTGAGAATGACTCTCTGGTCCATCTGTTCCTCTAGGATGTTGTCTGTAGGGTAGGCCTCTATCTGAGTCTTGATGGCCTGTGCGATAGCGGGGACGAAGGACAGAGATGGCAGCTCCAAGTCGTCACACAAGATCTCAGCAAACTGCTCTGGTGTGATGATTTGTTCTGGGGAAGGGAGTTTGGACAAAGAAATAAAGGAATCAATGTATAATTCCACTATTCAGCTGGTCCCTTGAATTGTTTTTGTTTTCAAGTGTATCCATCAATTGCTTGAATTTGCTTCTTCTTCAACAGTTTTCAGGATTCTAGCCAGAGTTTTACTTTAGCATAATGATAATGGCAGGGTAGTGATACTGATACATCAAGGCCAATTAGGGGGATGGTGTGGAAGGAAGGAATTTAACCCTTCCATAATGGGGAGATTTGAAAATGTGGGAAAAATTTGGAATTCTGACGGTACCCACGAGGGGGCTTAGTTCTTTTCTACACCACATGTAATTTGAGGGATTTCTTTGTCAATTTTGAGTGTGATATCAGCATTTTTTCATATCTAATTAGACACAGTTACACAATACCAGTACTAGCAGAACACCACTTTGCTACTTGAAACTTAGCATAGTGGTCCTCAATTAGCATGGTGGTCACAAATTAGTGCATTGACCCATTATGCTAAAAAAACACTAGCTAAAACCCTGATTAATTTCTTCATTTTGTTTTTGTTTGGTTGACTTCTGAACAATGATTTTGACATTAAGACCACTGCCTGTATTCTACGCTATAGAGCTTGAGGGAACTATGACAATGTCTTTACGTACCATTTTTATTCCATGTGAATGTGTCCCTCAGTTTGTGCCCGTCTATCTCCATGTCCAGTCGGATGGGGATAAGCACCTCCGGCTGGGCCGCGTTCTCGTGGATGATGGACGGATCGTGATCGTCAAATCTGAAAAAATTGGATGCAAGACATTATTTTTTTGTCTTATCAAGTATACTCAGTGCAGAGCCAATAGACTACTTCTAGCAACTGTATATATGATGTGTTCTGTACATTTTGAGACACTTACATAAGAGGGAAGGTACATATGTGTTCTGTATATTTTGAGGCACTTTCAAGAAAGGAAAGGTGCATATTATGCGTTCTGTACATTTTTAGGCACTTACATCAGACGAAAGGTGCATTTGTGTTCAGTATATTTCAAGTCACTTACAAGAAAGGATATGTGTTCTGTATATTTTGAGACACTTACACAAGAGGGAAGGTCCATGTGTTCTGTACATAAGGTGTGTATGTGTTCAGTTTATGTTGAAGCACTTTCACGAGAAGGAAGGTGCATATGTGTTCTGTTCATTTTTTAGCCACTCACACGACAGGAAAGGTGCATACATGTATGTGTCCTACATATGTTTTGAAGCACTTACACCAGAGGAAAGGTGCGTATCTTCTTGGTGGCGATCCTGTGTCTGTTAACAGGGGTGGAGCAGGGCACAGCGTCTAGGTGGTGGGAACTGTTGGGCAATGCTGGGACCCAGTTACTCCGCTTAGGCTTCGCATCTCTGTTGGAAAAACGCAGTGGTTAATTCAAACCTGTTTAGACATTAAGAGTTAGAAAATCTGACAGACATCTAACTTTTAAGTAAAATGTCAGGGGTTTTCTAGGCTTGGCCACACAGCTCCTTATCCATGGAAGAAGATTCTCTGACAAACATAGAACACAGATCTACAAGAGAAGGAAATACATGTGGCCAGTTTTCACCTATGACCTGTCTGTCAGTTATTTCTTACCTAAATAAGCCTTAGAGTAACCATCCCCTGCTCTGTCACTCATGTGATTCTTTTCAACAACAACAAAAGTTATCTTTACTTGTAACAGAAATGATGTTGTTATGGTACATGTATGGAGGAAAGTGTACACATGTTCTTTCAATGAACAATTGACCAAAGTTATGACATTAGACATTACAAGATTACATTTAAACTCTATATGTAGCTACATCATATATAGAGACTGACTTGATCTGTATAGGTTCAGTGTTGAGCTACACGGCCTTGTTATAAACTGTATATGTAGCTACTAGTTATCAGTACATCATATATAGACACTGACTTGATCTGTATAGGTTCAGTGTTGAGCGACACAGCCTTGTACTTTTCGTCGTTCCCTTCCAGAATGTCCTCCACTTCCAGCGCTCGCAGCAGGGTGATGTTCGTCGCCAGGCTGGTGTGACCAGAGTCACCTGGAACAGAGAACTAACATGTGACCTCCTGATCTCTGGTCCAGGGCACCCTGCAGTTGCACACTGCACCCTCAATGGTAAACCAAACAGCCACAATTTTTCTTGGTCATAGGAATACCAGTAATTGTAAGAAACAAAGTTTTTTTGGTGCTTTTTGAGCCAAACCAGTTTAATTTGATGTTTCTCAGATAAAATAAAATAATGAAAGCAGGGCTTGAGGACTAGGATCATACATTTGTATGCTCTTTTTTATGTTGGAAACTTGGAGAAATATAACAAGTCATGTTTAACTTTCCTTCTTGACCACTGATTTTACGATATATACTTGCTGTATTTTTACCTTGAAAAGTCAAGAACCAAGGAAATATATTGGCACGACCTTAAGATAAGACTATCATATATACCTAGTACCATAGTTGTAAATTTCCTGCTTTGTTCCAAAAGAAAGAACAACTTACCATGAATTTTCAGTTTGAACTCACCAGCCTTCAGCAGATTCATTCAAATATATACTTACCGTACTAACCAAATCTTTCATTTCAATTGATGATTCTGACTTTCATTAGATTTTTTTCTTTTAGCTATGAAAAAAAAAGATCACCACTTCACCAGGTAAACACTTGTGAATATTGTTTACAAAGTGCAAGTTGATTGTGGTATCAAAATCAAAAACCATGTACTGAAAAAATGTGACTGAAAACTTGTTACAGACAAGGTGCAGCATTAAGTTGTTTCAGATGAAGAATGATTAGTAAGTACTGTAAGTACATGTGACAAAGCCTTATTTTGTGTGGGGACAAAAAAATGACTGATGTGCTGATGTAGTAAAACCCCTGAGGTCAATTCACAACCAGGATGACAATACATGTACATGTGCAGAAAATTACAAGTAATATGTACATGGTAACACGGACACATACATTTTGTATGACCATGCATACCCAGGACTCAAACGAAATTCATCTCCAATTTTGGGTGCACAAAACTGTGCATGCTGCACCCAGTATTTTGAGCCCTGAGAACACTTTGCAAGGCATGTTTGACACATACAAATGCAAAGAATAAACACTCTAGCCTAGACACACAAACACAGGAACACACAGTGACAAACAAATAAAGAGGCTTTCGTTGACTAAGTCTGGCCTAATGTTTAGTACAATAGTAGAATGTTAGGGGGAGCTACAAGTACTGTACTAGTACTAGTACTAGTAGTATGGGCAAGGCAGAAATCTACTGATTTTGTAAAGATCTGCTAAAAGGTACCAGTACAAATGCAGTTAAGCGTTAAGATCACTCTTTTATAAGCAGCATATTTGCAAATTCCTGTTAATTGCAAAATGCCAAATAAAAATCTCACAGTGGAAAAGGCTAAAATTAAACTCAAACAAGAGAAACAGGAGTCCTTGTCAGTTTCAAATGGTCAAACCAAAAAGGAGAACTCCTAAATACTTATTTTTTAAGTAAACAAAACAACAACAACGGAAGAAAATGGAAGATTAGAAGTCAAATCATAGTGGAATTATGAAAATTCATTTGAGGCATGTAAGCTTTGGCAGTAATTTGGAAGGATTGCATCTGATTGGAGGAATAGTGGGAGGAGACCACAAGAAATTCGATACACACCTACGCCTACTTTGGCTCCCTGTTCAAGTTGAGCTTGTGCTGTATTCAACAAGGACAATTAGACACAATGATGATGGACACAGTGTACACATGCATGGAAATGTGGGGACGCTCTGTCCTGAGCAAGTGTTTCATTCAAAACTACACAACCACAAATTTGTATGTCAAGAGTAATAAAATGAACAGGGACAATCTAATACTCTGTAAAACTAGTGAAGAAGTTGGACACATTTTTGTAGGATAAACCGGTGATAATGTTCTAAGAAAGTGTAAGCAATTCAACGTAACTTTTGACTAGTGAAGCAAAAATTCAAAAGAGTATTGGAGGCCTAATAAAATACTTTAAAAAGTACAAATATGAGTTTGGATTAGTTTTATTTAGACAGTGCTGCTGTATCATGTGTTGAAGTTCCCTTGTGAGCTTTTCAATTAAGGCTTTTCAAAGTTTGGATTTTCTTTAAAAACAACAACAAGTGAAAACTGTTTTTTAGCAAACACTTGAAAATCAATGACATGAAATGGCCAAGTGACAAAATAAATTGAGGGACAATCTTGGACTTAGACAAAAATGACATTACGGTAAGAACGATGACACAAGTACAATGGCACAAATACATTGAAAGTTTTTCTCGACTTACTGAGGACTTCCGCAATTCGTTTCCTCTCGTCTATTGTGGCCAGTCGTCTCCATAGCGACGGGTACTTCTTGTAGAGCGAGCCTCGGAACATCCGCAGATAGTTCCCCACCTGAGCGTCAACAGTTGTTGTTTAGATGTGTTTTGTTTACATCTAAGGTAGGGGGCTTCAACTGTGAGTTTGACATGTAAGCCCTTTCATAGAGTCTTTAGAGATCAGAACGCATGTGCAGTGACAGGGATCCTAGGCGATATGGATAAAGGCCCATATAAAGGAAACGAAACCCGTCTAGACGTTGTTATGCAAAATCGAAACAATGGTCGAGACAATGACTGTTTTCTTTTTTGATGCCTTTACCTTTGACATATTAGAACATAGAATTCCTGTCATTGCACATGAATTCTGATCTCTGTGAAAGGGCTTTTTATCCACATTTACCTTTGTCTTGGTGAAAATAAATACAGATAATGATATATCTATGTCATACCTAGGTCACGATAAATATAGAATACAACACGGTGTATTCCGTATCGCCCAAGGTATCAGCCCGACCGCGGGTCGGATCAACCGACGGCGGAAGGCCGGAGGGCGATCCGACCCGCGGGAGGGCTGAGACCGAGGGTGATGCCTTATTGCGGAATACACCGTGTTGTATTTTATTTATATCATGCCAACCTGAGAAAACTCATGTTTATCGCAAAAAAAGAGCAAAAACATGTCCTTGATGCACATTGCGACAACAACTTTATTCGTCCATTCGAACAAAAGAACAGGGTAAAGGAACAGGCTTCGAACTGGTTAACGGAACAAACTTCTATCTCACTACGAGTTCACCTGAGTTCAGCTTAATGTAAATTCATAATAACAGCTTGATTTGTTGCAACATTTGAAACATTTGAAAGGCACGGCAGTCATAAGTTTTCGCGTCACAGGTATGATATAATGTTCAATACAGGTGTTCTGGACTGGGTGATAACTTGCAACATTACATGGGGTTATCGTATCACACAAGCTTTCAGCAAATAAAATTTATTGTTGGAAAGATGTAAAAAAAAAACACAAAATTAATTCTAACATTTTCTAACTTTCTAACCACAAGAAAATTAATGAACTGTTTCGAGGATTTTGACGTTTGAACAGCTCATAGGCGTCGTTTGTTAAGATACATAACATCGGCTGCGACTCTGAGATCCTTTATTTGAAGAATGGTAAAACTTAAACGTGATCTGAGAGCAAAAACATTCGCCCCCCTCCCCACTTCAGAACAAAGGGGTTCTGGCATTACAGTCCAAGTTCCAAATATACAACACGAAATCGCGCCCTCTTGCTGTATCACTGCGTAGTTTATCACAAAAGGCTTACCTCAGAGCCTATCATGTACTTCTCGCCGCCATCTTCCAAGGCGAAAGACGCAGGTTTTTGTCCAAACGTTCGGGACGCCATTTTCACGTTTTTTCTGGTCGCCGTCTCTTTCGCACAGCCTAGTGGGAAAATTTGATTAGCACACTACATTTCAATCCTAGGGGTGTTTTAAATTAATACATGAGATATCAATATTATTCCAATGGAAGCACATAGACTATCATCTATAAGAACAAAACACAATACAGGTATCATTAATTAATATATGAATTTTTTGAACTACCATATCTATCATTATAGTCAATACCATAAATGATGACGTTACTTTCTTGTCCCCTATCTACATCAGTGAACTCTTCCATATCAACAATGGCGGTAAAAGCGGATTTTGCGAAGTTGGATTCAATAGAAAGTAGGAAAAGCGGCGGAGAAAACCTTTATCTGAGACTCTACCAGGCCAAAATGGCGCAGAATCCCAGCGCACACAGATTCTCTGATCCCAGCCTGGATCGGAAGGAAAGGGACGCCCTGACAAGGTGGATCCGAGACTGCGACGATCGCACTTCGCCGCTGAACTTACAACTTCAGTTCGCCTTCTCCGTCCCAAGTCGAGAGGCTTTAAATTTTATCGTCGGATTGAAGCGACAAATTATATCTGTCGGAGCGGTTGGTAACGGGCTTTGTAATACTGTATTCAACTAGATGTTTGGCTTTTCTGTCTTTTTTTTTTCAGCGCTCTTTACATTTTTTTTTCAAGCGAAATGTAACGTTAGGGTTTTTTTCTTTTAAGTTTTTTTAATAAGCTGGCCAAAATTCTAGTGAGACATACACAATACAGTTGAACAAAGTAAACTGAAATGCATATGAAGACAATTGTCTTTCAATGTGAAACTTTAATTTTTTGCATAGTAGATACATTTATCCTTAGATCCATAGATAGGAAGTGTTTTACTTCAATAGGAAGCAGGCTGACTAAAAATTCTAACTGGAAGGTATATGTTACTCCACTGTCCACACTCCACCCCCCAAAATAGTCTAGGGTTGGCAGGTTTTTCTAGGGTAGGTAAGGAAACATGAAACATAACATTTTGTTTTTCGCTAGGCGTTTAAGCTTACAAACTTACATAGTAAATTCATAGACGTTTGGTTTGGTTTGGTTTGGTTATACAAATCTCCATTAGTGACTGATATGTCACTATTCTTCCTGGAGTCCGGGTGATTTGTAGAGAATCACCAATTCTAGACGGAAAGAATTTGCACCATCACACACCGTACCATCGCACGTGTTGGGGTTCTTTTACGTGCCTGGGGTATGGCTCTCCCCAGACACGGGACCTCCATTTTACGTCCTATCCGAGGCACGGCCCTGGCGGCTAGCCGAAGCTAAGTACTCATTTTCACCTGAGTAAAGTGAGGAAAGTCGTGTAAAGTGCCTTTCCCAAGGGCACAAGATCGGTACCACGGCAGCCAGATTCGAACCCGAGACCTCTCGGTCCTGAGCCGAACACACTGCCACGCGGTCAGATGTAACTTTCTGCAAATGAATACTGTCATGTTCCTTCTTGCAGGGTGTGGGCTACTGGGAATTTCTGCTTCAACAGAGAGGATGTGACGTCCTAGCCTTCGATTCTAACCAAGTCTATCCAGGGGGCCTGCATTACATCAGTGTTAAAGTAAGAAACTTGATTTCCTTTGCTGCAACTTATTTGTGGGTGTAAAGACAATATAGAACACCAAATATTTCTATTACTGGTAGCCTGGGCCCCATCCGGATAGTAGTTTGCTACTATGTTCACTTCTGCTATCCATCTGGAGACTTGTGCATTCAAACCGTTTGGTGGTGACGCCAGTTGATGAGCGAATCAAGGAATGGGTTCTAGAGCACTTGTTCGATGACAACAGGCCCATCCGCAAGGAAACGGAGGGCTTGTCCAGTGTTGGAACGCCTGTTCGAACGAGCGCTTGACCCCATTTCCTAATTCGCACATATGTAGGGCCAATCAGCGCCTGTGTCCAAAATTTTTATGATTCCAGACATTGTGATGGTCCGCGTGCCATTCCCAGGCGGAAACACAGAGAAGCACTGTATATTAGTGTATAATGAATGTCATAGCTAGAAGCGACTGTATGTATACTATATAATGAACGTCGGAGCGAACTACTTTCCGGATGGTACCCAGGCTATATTACTGGTACATTGTAGCTGACATATGTAGCATACAAGAACATAACACCTTTTACATACATTTTCATTTCAATGTAATGAGCCTTGTACACCTTGCAAATTTTTATTGACTCTTTTACTCTTACTTCATTCAAGACAGGAGGACCTGAAGTATTAGCATCACATGGCGACCGAGCATTGTTTTTGGCCTGGCCTGATGCAGATGGTAAGTTAATATAATCTCCAAGCAGATCTTGCGTGGCATAAGATAGTATGATAAGCTGGGGAAGGAGTTCAGCCGACAGAGGAGTAAACTTTGCGTGGCCACGTTACTCCTCTGCTGGCTAAACTTCTTCCCCAGCTATGATACTATCTTATGCCATGTAAGATCTGCTTGGAGATTAAAGTTAATACACATTGACTGATTGATTAAAAACTGAATGCATATTTGTAATGTCATCAATGCTATTATTAAATATGTATGTATAAAGTGAATGTTTGTGACACTGTAGAATATGTCTTTGAGATATATATTGCAGCACAAACCTGTAACGTTATATCCTTCTATTACTAGTAAATGTGATGTAATGTTCCAACTTGCATTTTGCTTAACTCATACAAATGTAGTTCCATTGTGGATAGCAGCTTTCTTTCCAAATTGCAACTCAATACTCATGTATGCTGTAAATAGTTACTTTTGCCATAATCTTTCATATTGTTGGTCGATTTGAAAATGGCAATTTGCTCTTTGACCAATTTCCTTACATTCGACTTGTGTATGTACTTAAAGTGTCGTTGTATGATTTCTTTTCTTTTTAAACAGAGTCCTCCCAGCTGTCTACCGATTGTTTGAACCACTACAATGGTGACGTCATCATCCACATTGGAGAACTGTTCGGGGAGACTTTATCGAGCGACCCCTGGGGTCAGTCCACGTCTAAAGCGTTCCAGCTGACTCTCGGCGAACGGTTCCGTTGCGTGACCCGGATGCAGCTTCCCAACTGGCCGGGTCACGCGGACACGCTAACTCTGTGGAGGAGAATCCCCGCGGCCGTTGATTGTGACGGAGCAATGTTTCATTTCGTCGATCTTCCACGGAAAAGATATTGGCCAGAGTGTTCTACATATACGTAGTCCTCTTGCAATATCTATGACCGTATCTACAACCCATCTTAAACCAAAAAGGAGGACTTTGTGTAGAACTCTTCCAGGGCTTGAAATAGTGTAATTCCTGATTTTTTCAATATACTGTTATGTTCACGGTTTTCACAGTGACGACTAGGGCTGGGTATCGGTACAGCGTACCGGTACAAAACCGGTTTTTCTTATTGGACCGGTCCAGAAAAACCGGACCTGAAAAAATTAGGTAGACCGGATGTTGGACCGATTAGAAAATGAACAGATTATTTTATCACGCATTCACACGTTTTGGCGCTTGCAAGTGGAAGAAAATAACAAGAGTGAAGTAGAGTAGAGTTTGTAGTAATTTCTACCAAGTTTTACAGCCAATCGTACAGGTGCAGTTAGCGTTGTAGGATTTTAAAACGCCAGTGTAAGTCTAATACACTGCCAAACAGATTTCTTTGTATTGAAATGGACCATTGGTATGAGTCATACTGTATCAGGTCCAGGTTCAGGTCCGGACCTGGACCTGATCCTTTGGACCTGAACCGGACCTGGACCTGAATTTTCTGTACCGGTACCCAGCCCTAGTGACGACTGTAACGTGAACTTATCATTACCAATAACGAATAATTCACAGCCTTTTTCTACGTGCACTTGCCGCGACAGTGAACATTTAGTTCAGAGAACAACTTAAATTTTCTCAGACCCTGAAAGTTTGGTACCGAGAAGACAAAGTGAATTACAGTACTTTTTTCTGCATACCTGAACTGGTACAGGTAACATTGGAAATTACCTGCACCAGACAAATTTTACCTGTACCACCCTGTATAGTATGGATCATACTAAAATTGTTCAGGAACCATTGCTATTTTTTCTTCTATACTTTATAGGTGGTAACAGTCAATACAGCTAATAACAATCCACATACACCTACATCATATGACAGTTATGTATAAAACCCAGGACATGGACCAGTGCAGGTTAGGTGCAGGTAGACACCAGAAATACCTGCACAGCTCCAATTTTACCTGCACTAACCTGCATATGCAGGTGGTATTTCGAGCCCTGTCTTTAGTACATGGGACCCAGCTTTGCTTCACAAAGGACAGTAACTTTTGCTATTGTCTTACCATGGAAACATGAGGAGTGACTTTGTTTATGATCCTTACATGTTCAACTAGTTTTTCTAGTTACATTGTACATGTACAGTAGAAGCCAGTTAATTGCACACCAGATTAACGTACACTTCTGTTAACTGCACGGAATCCCCAAATCCCAAAACAGTGCGGTCCAGGTAGATAACTTCGCATTATTGCACCAGCCAGATAATTGCACGAAATTCAGTGGCAAATAGGCCGTACAATTAAGCGGCGTCTACTGTGTTGAATTGTTTCTGCCAGTTCATTCTAGTGACGCTGAAGAGTGATGGATGTCACTCGAAATGTTCAAAAGTAAATCTCCGTTTTTCATCCAGTTGTAGCGATTAAATTGTATTTGAATATCCTCTTGCGTTAATTCAACTACTAGTAGATATCTGATGACCATGCTGATTTTAATCAACTATTATAATAACAGGGTTGGACAGTTAAAATTTAAATTGCTTGCTCCTTAGCATAAAAATACAGTTCTGACTGGACTTTTTAATCTCTGTCACCTCCACAGTACCCATAGTATCTTCTCCAGTTATGACGTCACGATGACGCAATGTGCGTTAAATGTCATGCTTGAATTTGATTAAAGAAGTCATTAAGTGATTGTTGAAAGTCATTTGGATTTCAAAATTTCTTTAGTTACCTTGCTACAACGAGTATTTACATATAGAACTCTATATTCTTAATTTTAAAACGACATGGCGTCAAGATTACAAAATGTGCGTTACTTTTGCACTGCCGCACCACTGCCGCACCACTGCCGCACCACTGCCGCACCACTGCCGCACCACTGCCGCACCACTGCCGCACCACTGCCGCACCACTGCCGCACCACTGCCGCACCACTGCCGCACCACTGCCGCACCACTGCCGCACCACAGTGTTTTAGGTGCCTTCCACATGTTGTGACACATTTCATCATAGTATGAACTTGATTGTTTAAAGCCATCAATCAATTTATTTGGAAAACGACAAACTTTGGTTTTACTTTCAAACATAAGATAACTTTTGACAAAAACCAGTCCTGGCAATCTGAAGCTCTGAATGAAACAATCTCACATAAATTATTACTTTCTCCATATTCTTCTCTTCATTTAATTAATTATTCATGTATTTGTGTGTCTGTGAACAAAATGACAGACATTAGATTTTTACCCTTGGTGCGGCAGTGGAACTTTATTTTTTATGTCATGATTTTCAGGCGTTACTAAGCCGTTAGATAGCTCTGTTGCTCAGGAAAAAGTGACTGATTATATAAGTTTGCGCCCTCTAGCAGTTAGTTTAAGAATAAAGGGGATTTTTCAAACATCTCTGAACAGGATAACTCAAGAAAAGAATGTATTTTCATAATGGCCATGTGGCGTATTGGGATGATCTCGGAAGTTAAGCAATGCGCAGTCCGGACAGTAGCCGGACCAAAAAATTCCACGAAATCATCATCCGGGAGGGACGTAAAACGTGGGTCCCGTGCTCGAGGAGGTGCCTCGACCACGTTAATCAGCCTCATTACTCAACACATTGGGTACCTACTGGCTGCAAATACACCCGATATTATTATGATCATATCTATATATTATTATATATACTTGCTTACGTTTCGGTGTCTACCTTCCTCAGAGCTTCTGGCTGGAGTTCTGCTTCTCGTCGCTATATGTAGCCGATGTAGGTGGCACTTTTGCGGCGAGAACACTATCCAAAACGTGGCCATATATCCTTTATTCTACCAACCTGATGAAAATATTTTCTGGGTTACTATTTGAAAGAGTGTCCGAAATCACACCAACATTTTCATTGTTAAAAACGCCACAAAAGATTGTCTTCCTACTAAGATCATCGAATCAATCTATTATAGAATACATTTTATTTTCAACTGTCTTCAAAGAAGAAGTCAAACCCCGCAATAGTTACGTAGATTTAGTACCCTATTCTGTACCGTATGTACATTCATCTGTAGGGATGGTGGAAAACCACAACATCGGGCCCCTTTCTTACACATCCACCCAATATTTGTAAGTTAGAATTTAGATTATCTACATGTATTTAGACCACATTCATTCATTTCATGTATCTAGTCTTTCTTCATTTGCAACTAGACCCATGGGCATGAATTTGCAATAAAACATCATTACTATTGACTGGCCTATGAGAAAGTATGGGAAAGCAAAGAAAATGATGTTTGATGAATTGATTTTGTAATAATTGTTGACAAATATCATTTTCTTTACTTTCCAATGGGTGCTTTTGTGTTTTTCTGACGCACAAGTAGTATAATATCATCAATCAATAGTAATTTCAGAAAAATACTGCTGTTTGGTGAAGTTTGGCACAACGATATTACATGGCACAATTCCCTGGCTAGTGATATTAATGATATGCACGCATTGCATGATGGGGAGGGGAAAAGACACCACTTGGGCCTTGACAGTGACCATTGGACCCACAGTTCTACATACACAAACCCAAGTCCGGTGTCCGCCGGAAGACCCCGGCCCGCGAACTCCACCTGACCCCAGTGAAAGGGATTCCCTCGTGCCGACGTTTGCACACCCGCCCACTGTCAACAAACACGGCGGCAGCGGAACTTTGCTCAGGTATCGGGGTTGTGCTGTGGTCGGTGTGACGACATGTCCTTAGATCAATACGCGCCTGATCGCATGATTAGATGCCCGGAGAATGACTCGGTGAACTCTCAGTGAACTTTTTTTTTCAATTCCACAATAATAAGTGTTTGAAAGCACTTGTTATCACTCCTTCCCCGTTTTCTTCTAAAGTGTGTGGAAGGCATTTTGTTCGTATGATTAAGACGGATCTAAAACAGTTTTAATTGTCCTTTGTCACAGGACAGATGACTTGTGTAAGGCTAACGTCACATTTCCAAACCGGAGCCCGGCCGGGCTGTTTGTGGAAATGAAAAATAAAAAAAAATGTATACGTAAAAATATACACAATCATATAATGCTCACGACTTTTCTCTTTACGTCTTGTGTAGTTTGCAGTGTTTTATATCGTACCTTTTGTTCCCAAATGCTGCACGGCCGAGCCTCGGTTTATTGTAAATGTTACGTAGGCTAGTTCACCTTTATCCGTGGGGTAACCTTTATCCGTTGTCTTTAAAAACAGGACATTTAGGAGTATCAAGTCTTCGGACTGTGGTTTCAAATCTTCAATGTTTTCAAAATATGTTCCGATTTGAAACCACCTTCCGTCGACTTCATATCTCTAAATACACTTTTTTGCAAATAACGGATATAGGTTACCCTCGGATAAAGGTGAACCAGCGTTACATCATTACATACCCGCCCCATGGCGCAACGCACCTGTTTATACTAAAGAGTATAAGCTGCATATCCGGACGGATTTATTTCATCCACTCACACTGCTTTATATATTAGTATCCATTGTCACGTTTTTGTATGTTCCCTATGTTTCTACCATGTACTTGCAATTAGCCCCCGGGCATGAACTTGCAAGTAAACTTCAATTATCTTTATTCACGAATGATAAAGTTTCTCTATATATAGACCAATATCAGGTTGTTTCGCAACAATGTCAGTTCGCAACAAGGCAAGTCTTTTTCAAACTGACATTGTCGCAGTGCGAAACAACCTGTAACCGTATGTACATCAATGCACAAAAGAAAGCTCATAATGACGTAAGAATGTGAACATACGAATCTCTACACTAGACATGCATGTACAGCCTTTCACTGTGCCTCCTTTCAATATTGTATGCATAATGTGTACTAGATTACCTGTAGTTTGTACTAAATTGATGCAAGTTCTAAGTAGTCTGCTAAAACGTTTTGGTCTATATTGTACATCGCGTTTTCTCTCATTATTGTATAGCCTAGAACCTACATGTAGTGTTTCAATTCATAGCTAGTTACCTCAAACAATGTACATGACTTTGTCCTACACTGTACCTGCGACAATTGTTTTGCAATAAACTTTGACTATACAGCCGCTGATGCAACCACTGAATAAAAGTGTGCAAAACAAACCTCCACACAGAGTACGTGACTACGTACGTGTATGTTTACGTTACTGTTTCCCGGCCATGCCCAAATAATAGTCATACCAAGGCCTTGGTCACACCACCAGGCGGCCTTGGCAGTTTGTTACGAAGTGAACAAATTACCCAAGACCGCGCTGACCGCCAAAAGACCCGCTGAACTCTGTATAAACCCCAGCGAAAGGGGTTTCCTCTTGACGATGTTTGTATGACCAACCACAAAGGTGACAGTAGTTACACTTTGCCCAGGTATGTATAGACACCGGGCCGACTCTGTGATCTTTCTAACCGGAATGTGCATTAAATAAATATAGGCCCGATCGGACGATTAGATGGCCCAGGAATGACTCGGTGAACTCTTGATGAACTTTTTACCTTTATAATAACAATCATTTTTTCTCAGACATTGCTCTTACGACGTTTAACACACATAACACATCCTGTTTAAGGACAAACATGGAGTAAGCTTGGTAGAAAGAGCGCACACGTTTTCGTGTGAGACACTTTTTCATGGGGGATACTTTTTATGGTGGACATTTCTGCATAGGGGATACTTTTTCACGGGGAACACTTTTTTTATGGGGGACACTCAAGGGGGGGGGCATTTCTGTGTAGCGGGAAACTTTTTCATGGGGGACACGTTTTCATGGGGTTTACTTTTTCATGGGGACACTTTTTCATGCAGGACACTTTTTCATGGGGCATACTTTTTTATGGGGACACTTTTTCATGGGGACACTTTTTCATGGGGACATTTCTGCATGGGGGAAACGTTTTAATGGAGGGGGGGGCACTTTTATCAAGGAGAACACGTTTTCACGGGGGGTACTTTTTCATGGGCGGGGGGTGCACTTAAGTGGGGGCAACGCAATGGAATTGGTTGACGATAACGGTAACCCTATGCGATTCTTCATTATACACCTCAGTATAATGCGTACTCATCGCGAACGAAAACGGGCGGAGAAAAAGTTTCAGACCATGCATTCTCCTTACCTTATTAGAAGAGATAATATATCTTCCTTTGGATTACTTACATATTTGGCTCTGTCTATGCATTTGTTTTAAATCAATGGTATTCATTCGGTTACAATTCCTGATTACCACAAATTTAAATAGGCACTTTTCCCACATTATTTCCCACGCAATTTCAGAATACTAAAAATCTCTTTTCTTTCATCTTATTTGTTCATCGGAGAAGAGACAAGCCTTAATTGCTTCTTATCACTGATGATAAACCCAGTAGTACAAATTTGCGGCACTTCACTGTGTTATTTCTTTGGATAATCTTTTGGAACAACATATTTCACCGCAACAAAAAGTATGCGTATTTAGTTAGTATAGGGTAACAGTCGCCACACACACAATGACAGGCATTGGCCCTGTTAAGGGTAATAAAAAAGAACTGCCTGCCTGTTACAGTTCTATACTTGTTTTTGGACAGACAAGGACAATGTAGCACTGCACTCAAGTTAGTAAATTATATTAACAGTGCCACATACACAGCACAGACAGAAGGTAAAGTAGTATTTTCTTTTACCCCACCGACCGAAGTCAGGTACCCATAGTTACACCTGGGTGAAGTGAGGAAGGTCGTGTAAAGTGCCTTTCCCAAGGGCGCAACGACGGAGGCACGGCGAATATCAAACTAGGGATCTCTAGATTCCGAGCCGAACGCTCTACCAGTTACGCCACACACGACGCCATAGTTACGGTTCCCAACAAGTGCCTGACAGAAAGCATTATTTTTTGCTTTACCACAGGGGGGATACCCCAGAAACAAGCAAAATAGCCTGAATGTGTTACTAAGTTTTTGCTACAGACGAGAACGATCCACAAAATTTGTACTAGAAGCTGAGGCCAAGATATTCTTACTATGGGACTGATATCATTTATCGTTCGATTCTCGTACGATAAAAAAGATGAGGGTGTTTTTGGTATAGTCGCACATGTGTTGTGCAAACTTCAGCCGTCTTTCACCGAAATTCGCTGTCTTTTAATTGTCGGGAGTTTGTGCTGTAACAAGTAGAAAATCCTACGACATCAAATCGTATGGCAAAGACCTTCGACGAAGGCGACCACCGTAAGACCACACTACAAACCCTCCCAGAGTGTACTACAGATCTTTTATTTTTCAAATTTGCTTTGCGGTTTTCCTCACGAGTACCTCACGTGGATATTAGGTAATTACGGTGGTATTAGATACGCCCAAAGATGATATTGATCACCGACTCTTTACTATTCTGAGGGCATCCAGAGTTCACGCAGTGTCCCTGTACCCTACCTGACCCCCTCCGTTTTACCTTCTATCGTTGTTTAACGCATAGGTAGTCAATTGTAATTGGTAATCTTACGTTTTGGCTGATAAGATGATTTATTCTAGCTATCTGGAGTCGACTAAAAGGTCAGCAGTGAAGTCATCGGATCGGGTCAGCAAGAGTTGAAGCCGGGTCACCGAAAGTTCATCCCCGCCTGTGTTCTAAATATTACCCGACGACACAGAAATAGTACAGGGAAACATTTGCTCTTGGCGTTGGTGCTTGTGTTCGTTCTTTGTGTGCGGTGAAAAGGAGATTGTATTGGTGACAGGGGCATTGGAGAATGGGCCGACCAACTTGTCATGGCGTTGAGTAGTCAGACCTCCCGGGGGGTACTGTTGTGTGACACGGGGATAAAGAGTGATGAAACCATAGCCTGAGATCGTTTGAACCATACCTTGTATAAACTTGTTTGTAAGTGTAAAATAACGTTGTATTGACAGTTATCGCTAAACGTAAAACAAAAACGTGACCGATGTTGTACGTGATGTAAGTAAGAAAATGAACAAGTTATATCAATATACATACACAATCATAGTATAGTTATGTGTTAAACTGGTCACATAGCGTTAAGTCCTCTATTTGTTTCTGGTAACTCGAGTTTTTTTTTTAACAGTACTACACTAGCCTCCACCAGGCCTTCCTGTGGGATTTGAATCAGAATTTGAATTTGACAAAAATGGGGTGAGGAATCGGCCAGGAGAGTCATTTTTGCCTGGTATCCAGCCGTATTACAGCTCCCGAGCCTCAAATTTATGGAGAGGACAGAATAGACTCTGAGCTATACAACGGCTGAATGCCAGGCTAAGTCAGTCTACGAGAGAGGTAATATTCGCCCCTTGAAAAGATTCCGTATTCTGACCAATAGAACTCTGGTTCCCGTGGTAAATTATTTTCCTTTAGCCAGCGTTGTTAGTGTTTGGTGTTGCCACAGTTAACTTCGACATACAGCGCGGTCACATTTGTCGTAGGTCGTCGACGATTTTGATATCGTTGAGTTTTCTAGCCGGCTGGCTAGGACAAACCCAACCACCGCCTATGACCTATTAAGACAAGTCGACATATGTTTGGCTGTTCCAACAACGCTCTCTGAGCCTTGCAATGGGGTACGACAATTTCACGTCAGTCGTGCCCAGCTCTTACATGTTAAGGCACAGTCACGTACGCCAGACGATTTTTGTCGTGCTATGGCATAGAGGCTGTGCACGTGTCAGGACTGTGTCGGCAATGCTCCACGACAACCTTTGGTCACAAGATCGCTGGATTTTAAAGTTGTGCGACATACCAACGGTTTGCGTCGATACGTCTCTGGTCTTGTCTAAAGTCGGAGCTATAGTTGCGAGTGATGTTTCTAGTCCCGAGGCTCCATTTACAAACACCTGGACGATTTGAATATCCTTTAACGTTTCAGGGCGAAATTCACGACTTATCACCTTTAAAGGAAGACCGAGGCGTTTGTTGACTACAAACCCAACAGTTGCAGGACTCCTAAACCCTCCCCATGGCGTCCTAGGTACGGTAGAAAAGCACGAAGAGGATAATCCTGTGACAAAGACCACCCGTTGAGACCCTCTCGTTGCACTACTGCCCTACTTAAAAAGTCAGAGGGGATGATCCGACTTAAGTATACAGTGGCAGGATTAAACCGCCTCAAGCATATCCGGTGTAAAAGATTAAGAGGGCTTCTTGTCATTGTGACGTAAATGTATGCAAAAAATTATATCCGTCTCAAATACTCTTTTTTGATCCGTCTTTCTCCTTCTTATTTCACAATACCTCGCGTTTGTCGCATTTATTTAGATACGGTCTGACAACCTTTAAAAGCATATGGTGGTGAAATAGGTCACTTTTTGTTCCCTTCTAATTGGTCTTCAAGAATACGAGTTAATTAGTGGTCTGAAGGTGCCGGCTCTCGTCCGTCCAATCACCGTTGTTTTTGGAAGTGCGAGAGAAACATGGACCAATCGGAAGGCTTGAAATAGACGTTGAGAGTATGTCGTGATTGATCCAATTGATGTCCAGTCGTCTGATGCCACCGGGGTCACTGGAGGCTATAAAAGCGACCCAGCCACAACTATATATATTTATAGGACACAACTTTAGTAGGGAGAAGGGAAATAGTCCGAGAAGGGAAAACTACAAACAGTTAACCATGTTCTTAGCTTTTGCGATGAACGTTGTGAAGGCGGTTGCAGGTGTCCTAGACATCAGCACCGTTCTGGTCCTGCTCGTGTCGTTCCTCGCGACGGCTGTCCTACTCGGGCGGTTGAAGAGGCCTCGTCTTCCGCCGGGTCCGCGAGCCTGGCCGGTGATCGGTAACCTGCCCAGCCTCACCAAACAGCCGCACCTGAAGTTCACCGAGTGGCGCCAGCAGTACGGCGACGTTTACACCGTCAGGATGGGGTCCGACGACGTGGTCATCGTGAACGGCTGGGAGGCCGTGCGGGAGGCCCTAGTCAAACAGGCCGACGAGTTTGCCGACAGGCCCCGCTTGTTCGTGTTCGACCGAATCGGGCACGGTGGGAAAGGTAGGGCTGGTCTTCAAGTATTCATTATGCTCCGTTCTCACTCTATCAATGCACGAGAAGCTCAAATTTGCAAGCCGCTTTTCATTGAGGGCATGGGGGATTGGGTAATACAATTAAATATCACGCTCTAACAAAGAGACAATTTCATGAGTGAAGTCCTGATATCCAGAATGACCTACAGGACATTATTCCACCATATGCATTTAGGCCGGTTAACCTAACGTTTGTCAGATTCCGGGCGGTGACATAGTTGTTCTGCGGGTCACTAAGTACATCTCCCTCAGGCTATTTCTAATTGATTCCGATCAACTTCGTGACGTTTGTCAGCAAAGACAGGCAAATATTGGTTTCGTCTGCATGGCGGGATGTCATGAATGAATCCTTTTTTTTTTTTACTCTTTAGAACATTTTTGAACATCACAAATCCAATCGCAAAGACCACGACAAAGTCACGATTTGTCTGGAACAATTCAAACGATGAAAGCGACACAGTCCCTCGTATAGGACGTTAAATGTGTCTGGGGAGAGCCATACCCCCGGCACGTTAAAGAACCCATCACACGTGTGATGGTGCGGTGTGAGCGGTTCAAAACCTACAGGCCGCACCTGGGGGGAAGGGGGGGGGGCGGAGTGGCGCCGAATGGCAGCTACATGTAGCTTGCTCCAGACCCTTGCGACAGTCGTACTGAGGTCACCTGAGATGGCACCAAATTGCAGCCACTCAAGACCCTTGCGATTTAGCCCCGCCTATTGTAAGCTCCTTGCAATTTAGCCCCTTGCTGCCAAGAGACAGTAGTCGGCCCACCCAATAACAACAGACTGGTGCACAGTTTCTGATGACGACATTATTTTAACCACACAGGTGTGATATTCGGTCACTACAACTCAGCATGGAAGGCCAACCGCAAGTTCTTGACGACAACCCTACGAGACTTTGGTCTAGGGAAAAAGTCCATGGAGCTCCGGATCCAGGAAGAAGCAAATGAGCTCTGCAATTGGCTGGCTAGTTACAACGGCCGTCCAATAGGTAATCTTCATTCAATTCAGAAATATTTTGAGGAGTTGGACAAATTGGAGGAAGTCTGCAGCGAGTTCATACTTGACATTATAACGTTTCTATTTTTTTGTTGAATGTATGTTTGAAATTTGGTTTCTCTACTCTACAGAAACGGGGAATCTTCTGTCCAATGCCGCCTCTAACATCATTTGTTCCGTGGTGTTCGGCTCGAGGTTCGCGTACGACGACCAAGATTTCCGACGGATGCTGGATCTCCTCGAGCGCGGGACTCGCCTGTCGATGGTCGGGCAAATCTTCAACTTCTTCCCGTGGGTTCGCTTCGTTCCCTTTCTGTCCCGGCTCGGCAACGAAGTCATTGACAACTGTGACAAGATAGACGATTTCTTAAAGAAGATCGTCCAGAAACACAAGGACACTTTCGATCCTGAGGTAAAGAGGGATGTCATCGACGCGTATCTTCACCAGATGTGGAGGGGCATGGACTTGAACTCGAACGATCTCGCGGGCAACTTCAGTGAGGAGTGTCTCGTGGCGCTGATTTTTGACCTGTTCATAGCAGGTACGGACACGTCCATGAACACACAGCGCTGGGCACTGCTGTACCTGGCCACTCACCCAGACATCCAACGGGAGGTTCAAGAGGAGGTGGACCGGGTGGTGGGCCGGGACGCGCCGGTCTCCCTCGCACATCGCCCCGAGATGCCTTACACCGACGCCTTCCTACATGAGGTGCTCCGGATCCGCCCACCCGGACCGCTCTCCGTGCCGCACATGACCGGGCCTGGTGCTACTCTGAACGGCTACGAAATCCCACAAAACACACAGGTATGGCTAATATCACTTCTCCAAACCGGGGCCCGGCCGGGCTGTTATATAGTACATGTAGGCCTAAACCGGGAAAGCTCGAGATGTATAATTTATGGATCTATACAAGGCTTAGGTCACATTTCTAAACCGGGGCCCAGACGGGAAATTAAAATGTATGTCTGAAATATACACATATTGAGCCTATGAATCTTATATTGACATTATGTGTATTTTTATGTCTTTTATATAAATCTTTTCGCTCCCGAAAGCTGCCCGGCCGGGCCACAGTTTGGAAATGTGACCAAAGCGTTAGCCAGGGACTTCAAGACGAAGTTTGTATCTTTTGGATATAATATTTATATATAATTTCTCAGTCCTAGAGTAGGTGAGCACAACTTAAGTACAATCTATAGAATGAAAAAATGTTTCTTGACTGCCTACCCTCAGGTGTACGCCAACCTGTGGTCTCTTCACATGGACCCCGAGTACTGGCCCGAGCCCGAGCGGTTCGACCCCACAAGGTTCATCGGGCCTGACGGAAAGGTACTCCCCAACCCGCCATCATACGCGCCTTTCAGCCTAGGTACGTACGGGTCTCCTACATGTACTGTTCCTAGCGCGAGGTAACGTTAGGTCACCTTTATCCGTGGGGTAACCTATATCCGTTGTGTTAAAAAAATGTGTATCGATATGCAAGTTAAAAGGCGTGGGTTTCAGATTGAAATATTTCCAAAATATTTCAGTGTGAAACTATTGTCTTTGACTTGACGATCCCAAAATTCCTTTTTTTAAATACAACGGAAATACGTTACCCCACGGATAAAGGTGACCTAACGTTACGCTACGAAATGCTCACTCTGATTAGCATTTACGTCAGCAACGCAGTTCCAATAATAAACTTGCCATACTAACAGTCGATAAAAAGTTTTCTTTCCACTGAGTGCTTTTTAGTTGAACACATATACATAGAAATGCCATTGATATCACTTCCACTGAAACTTCATTCGTGCCGTTGTAAAACAAACACGCTGTGGCATTTTCCAATGTAAAACTTCAGCACTGTAAGACATTTATTTATTATCTCTTTGTCAAAATTGACAATTTCCCTCATATTCCGACATTTTCCTCACAGGGCGTCGGGCATGCCCTGGAAAGCAGCTGGCAAAGTCGGAGGCCTTCCTGTTCCTTGTCACCATGGTGCAGCGCTTCAGTTTCAAGTTACCAGAGGGCGCTCCTGTCCCACCCATGGATGGGGTCATGGGTTTCTCCCTCGCCGCTCAGCCCCACAGTCTGTGCGCTATCAGTCGCGATTAGATAAATTTGTAAGAACTTTGTAAGAACTGGAAAAGTTTCTCAGAGATTTGTAATCGAAGTCACGACAGTCTTAAGCGATGGGACCTCAAGTTTTAGAAATATAAAGAAACCCATAGATGTATATATTTGTCAGAAGATAACAAACATTTTTCCGCAACTCTTTCTTGTTCCTGTTCATCGTTTTGTACACATTGATGCCATAACTGTAAGTACAATTACCTGTCCTCTGTGTTCAAGTAACCCATGTCATTAAAAAACTAAATGTATTCTTTTCTACTTCATGCACTTCATTTCTCGGTACTGTTCTCAGTCAATGAGCAATTATCAAGATGAGTGTAACTACATTGTACTAGTACGAAGTAGGGAGACGCCCTCATTATAAGGGTGGGCATCTGTACTCACTCTGATATTAATTCGAGTACAAGAAATATTTTCATATCACAATGAGACAAAAAATTCACGTTAGGGTATGTTAACGAGCTTTTTGGATGTATCTTGAAAATGTAAAATGATGTTTTCAACTCAACAGAACACGACATTTATGAACAAACCCTAATTTACAATTAACGATTCTTAAGGTTGGGCGTGGTGGTATCTTAAGGTATTTAAGGTGTAGATAGGGGCTCATCCTTGCCTAACCTTGCCACGCCCGCGTACTTAAATGTTGTCTTTCATCAACTCAAAAGTTGTGCCACAAACTTAGAGCACTCACAGAGTATTCTATTTCTAAAAAAACACATTAGGCACAATTTCACAATTGTCGAAGCGGTTGTTCTCCTTAACCGTAGTCGGATGCGGTGAAAAGGAATGAAAACATTTTCCATGCTACAAGAGAGCCCTATTTAACGAGTTAATGGCCAAATAGATCATAGGTTTTGGCCGCGAACGGGCAAGCGAATGAATGGACCGGCCGGTCAACAGACGAGTTGGTGAATGGATAAAAGAAAGAATGGCCTTATGAAAGAATGCGGGGGTAGGGGTACGTAACAAATGATGTAAGAACCGTAGTCAATATGTTGTCAAACACAGTCAGCACTGTCTTTGTGAACGGCTCTCATTCAAATCTCTAAGTAGATGTTATATTGTGTGTGACGTCTTAAGTTTGCAACTTACAATTGTGTACCTTAGATCTTACTCTAAGGTTGCTTTATCTTCTGGGCCTTTCTTTGACTAGTCAACCACACCCCTAACACACCCTCATTCACACAGATACTCAAAATTCCATCAGCCCTTCCCTGTACAGGGAGATATAATTGTAATGTCCCCAGGCAAAGTTCAAAATGAGATATCTTTTTATACTGTCTACTTTCCCCGAAGTTCCAAACTTTCATTGAGGTTGTCGTTTGATTCATACCTGCATTGTTACCTTCGCCCAGAAGGTTGTATTTTCGGTAACGTTTGCATGTATGCATGTGTGTAGACGATCAACATAATTTGAGAACGTTAAAAATGGATTGTATTGATATTTGATAAGTGGATAGGTCTTGATGAGACCTAAAAACAATTATATTTTGGGCCTCTAGCGTTTTGTTACAGTACTGCAGCGGAACTTCCTGTTTTGATATCTCGTTAATGGAATATTTTTCGATCAGTGACTCTTGAAAACTCATAAAAACACAATTTTCAAATGTTTTCAAGAGTCCCTGCTTGAAGAATGGTCTATTAAATCATATGTGACTGATGAACCTCTTCAAAGACATGCAATGGTTATAAGGTAAGATTGTAGTTATGAACTATGAATTTATGGAGTGATTTTATATCAAATTTTCAACAGCTTTAAGATCTCACTTCCAATGTACTTTATGTTATATATTTGACCGTTTTGTAAACGATATATTTAGTACTAGTAGTGCAGCATAGATCTCTCCCACTGACACTGTAAGTATTCTTTACAAAAACGGTAGATGTAACTACTAGTACTATAGTTAGCCCATATGGGCAAGAACGTGTAGATAAAGACCGTTGTTATTGTTTGAGCTGTATTTCTATTACATTGCACGTTTGTACCGTTATACCTTGCGTTCTGGTATCATGTGTGTTATGTTTATTTTGATTTATTTGTTTTGTCTATTGTACAAAGAAAACCCTTTCGGCAGCCCCAAGTGTGAAGAGACTACAAAATGATCGTCTGACGTTCGTTTGACGTGTAAGAACCACCCATCCCTGGGGCCCCAGCGCGTCAGGCATTCTTTAGTTTAGAACAACTGACACCTCAGGCGCGTCATGGCCTCCATAGGACCCCTGTTGAACAATAAAGGTCAAATGAATGGGCTGACTAAGTCAAAGGTAGCAGAAAGACGGCGGTAGACTACAAGTGCCCCATGGTAACCCCTACATTACTGTAAAGTCATTTAAGTTCGCGGGGATTTAATTTCGCGGTAACGAGAAAATGACTGTTTGCAGTGGTTTTAAGTTCGCGGTAGCATCATACACTGTAGTTTGTTTATACTATTCGCGGTGGTTTTAAGTTCGCGGTAAATTTGTTACCGCAAACATAAACCACCGCGAAAATTTCTGCATTTACAGTACTGACCATACATGAGGTTCAGTGACTTGTAATACTTATGTCTAAAACGTCGTCTAGGATAGTCAATTCTATACCGGATAAGAAAGCAACCTGTATAAAATCCTTTAACATGTGAATATATATCTGCAGTAATATCAGTTGATATCTGTGTAGATATCTCATTTGATCCACAATGTATTCCATATCATAGCTCGTTTGTATAGAAATATGATTTTTTTTACAAGTGTGAAATACTTGGTCGCATATAACGGGTTATTTTTCCGACAATAAGAATAACGTGAGTGTGTATTCGTTGATATTTTTTCCATCTAAACTTGTAACTATGAAAATGATTTTGTTTGAATAAGCCGATCTAGTGTCTGAAACGAGCCCTAGTCGACTGTGCCTCGACTCAAGGATATTACATAATGACCTTGCTCGTTTCAAAGGGTCAGGAAGGTACACCTCTAGTACTCCAACTTTTGGTGACCTGAGTTCAAGTAGTCACATTTTAAACTTAAAACATACGCGCCTACCAAAATACTTTCATCTATGGACTGATGTAGCTTAACACTTAACATTAGAAAGGAAAAAAAACAAAACAAAACAAAAGAAGACAAGCGAATAGACCACCCATTGCGAATAAAGCTTTCAATAGTGAACAAAATGAAATTCTATTTTCGTCCGAAAGTAAAAAAAAAACCTTAGTTTACTAGCGGTAACTATAAATCATATATTATCATCATAATTATGTTGATTCTCCAATAAATGATCACATCTTAAAATCACAAACTCAATAGACTAAGTTTTAACAATGACAATAAAAGCAGCAAAGTTATACTTGCAATATATATGTATATTTGATAAGTTTTTACATGCTTACATTAGCAAAAGCCGCTTGAATTAGTTTGAATCAATTTTTTTACAGGCGCCCTCATTTTTAATCTCTGCTCGGTGAAACACGAAATGAGCTCTATTATCAATTATTAATAAACGTCAGAATGACAATATCATGTATTCTGACAGGTATAGGAGTCATCATAGAAAAATGCTGACAGTCTATTGACAATCTATCTGGCGTTGTATATCAATTGTATCTAAGGGATTCCAAACGTGGCGGAGATTTGAGTGGCACAGAAAGCAGATTTCACTAACTCTTCCAGTGACCTCGGTGTTTTTTCTAGGGTTTTGCTAAACGTGTTGAACAACAAATGTCCTTACATACCTAAATTTTCTTCACATTTCAAGATGGCGGCTATTTGTTGATGATAGTAGTTTTCTACCAGACTTGTTGTTTCTATTTAATGTTGTTAAAATAGAGATATGTTCCTACCTATCATATGATATTTTCCAGGGTTTTGCTAAACGTGCTGAACAACAAATATCCTCACATACCTAAAGCTTGCGTCACATTTCAAAATGGCGGCCATTTGTTGACAGCTGTATCCTACAAGACTTCTTATTTCTATATTCAATGTTGTTAAAATAGAGAGATATTCCTTAATTACTACCTATTATATGATACGTGTCCAATTGATTCAATGTTCGCAAAATAACAAAAGACTCACTGACACTTTTCTTCTTGCAGTGAATCTTTGTGACCTTGAGTCTGTCTGTCTGTCTGTTTTCTCGTCCATGTATGTCATTCTGTATGTGTGTTGACTCCTCCGTTTTAGTTCGTGTTTCTTGATTTGCTTATCTGTTTACCCATCAGTACATCATGGAATCCCTGTAGCTGGGTCCCTGTTGTGTCCAGAAAGACTTGCTCTGCACGGTTGTCAGGTAGCTGGGTTGCCTGGCTCCCTCAACCCCCTTCGAGCCGAGGCTGCGACTGCTCCTGCCGAATATGGACCTGGGCCGGCTGTATGTCGACTCTGCCCGGCTGCGGGCTATGCTGGGGGCTCGGCTGGGAACCCGGCTGGAGGCTCGGTACTGTGTGTAATACACGGGCTCCTGTCGGAAGGACCCATCCCGCCGGAAGTACTGGGTCTCGGCGCGACGCTCCGGTACCCGGTACCTGGGCTGGGTGGGCACATCTCTGGTGAACGTGTGCCCCTGGTAGTGCGGCCTCTCGTCGTCCCAGCCGGCCAGAGGCACGGCGAAGTCTCCGTCCTCGGTGAAGTACTTCCTCTCGTAGTCGTTCAGCTGCACGACCTGCGGGCTGGACCGATAGAAGGAGCGGCGCACCACACCCATTCTTCGTAAACGTGTGCAATTGGGGGTTAGAAATGGTAAAAAATGAAGTTCTTCAGAAAGGTTACTTAACAGTCTTAACTTGTTCCCACAACTGTTAACTTTCAATTACAAGTTTTGGAATGTGCTGGAGCGTTCCCATTTGAGCTATTGGCTTTTTTAACGTTGATATTTTAACTTTATTTCAGTGATTTATAAAGTGCGTTTACACATGGAAGACGTTTACTACATGAATAATCTAGGGCTACAAACTTTTTTTTTCTTATTTGTATCCAAGCGGAAGCCCTCAGGGTGTCTGAAAATGGGTAACATTTGATATTTCTGTTTACGTTTTGGGAGAAATTACCAGAATTTGTACCTAATGAGTTGGATTAATTTGGAAAAAAATAAGCACACATCAGCTTTTTTTCTGGTGAGAACACAAAACCGGCAGCATTCACTTAATTTTTCCCTGGTTTAATAACTAAGGGCTGTAGAATACAACATTGAAGGCAGTCGGCATGAAACTGTATGCACTTTGCCTACAGACGTCAGTGAACTATGGTAACGTAAGTCAATAACCTTGGTAACGTAAGTCAAACTTTGCCTAATATCAAAGATATAATCACTGCACAAACCAATCTATGTGTGTGAGAGATGCTGGGAAGACTGTCTATGTCTATATTGTGCCATGTAAGGTAAAATATAGTTCTTATTTGCCTTTATTCTAACTCATATCACATGTGCTTTATTTTATTGAAATGTCCACTTTTTTTCTTAAAGCCCAATTTTGAACTTAATCTTTAAGCGCAACTTTTGGCTTTTTATCCCTCCATTTTCCCTTCTCCCCCTCTGGCCTTGTCGTCTCTAAAGCTTTCTTACTCCCTGAAGTCACTGGTGTTATAGTATTCTATAACGCGAGCGACTTCTTGATTCATATACCCATCGCCATCCCTGACCTCCCGACTCTCCCTATATACCCTCTGTATCTCCGCATTTGTCTACATGGAAGATATAATTCAAAATGCATTTCCACTAAAATGTGTACAACAGTTATGGAAATATAGTTTTAGGTAGTGGGTTCAATGTACTATGGCATCTTCGAAGTTTAATAACTCCATAGCCTTGACGTTGACTTACGTTACCATGTAATGAAGACTTGATCAAGAAACTGTGCAGAAATCGACATAGAGCCTACTGTCTTGACTATGTCATCATATTATCCGTAGGAAAACACATTTCGGAGTCACAAATATCGCTAAGTTTTCATAAATACCGCTCATCTCAAAAAGTCACGCCAATGTTTACTTACGTTACCAATGCCAAATATTCAGATTTTTCGAGGAAAGAAGTGAGATTTGACTGACTTTTTGCCCTTGTGATTTCAATCATGGTTCAATGACATTTAACAAGCTTTATGTTTGATCCTTGCAAGGAAATTGTTACGTATTTCCTTCCTAAATAGTAGGTGTCTATCCGTGGAAAAACATGTTGCCTGTTAACGCTCATAATAAGGTCGGCACGGTACTAGAACTATGGCCATCATGTCAAACTGGACCTCAGAGGTGTTACCTGACCTTTTGCATGCTCTCTGACTTTCAATCCTACCTCATTACCCTATTAAACGCTGTGTGTAGATATCGCATAAGGTAGTGGTAACGTAAGTCAAGCGGTAACGTAAGTAAATTTTGGCACTAAATCGATGAAAAAAAATAGAACAGTCAGGTTGCCGAACGAAATTGCGGGTGATAAGTACTTATCTGGTTGTGCCCTTTCTTATAACGGACGCGCCAAGGCTGCTGTTTCTATTTGGAGCGGTAATAATGGTAACGTAAGCTTGGTTACAAAAACTGTCGAAACGCATCGAGCTGAAACATAGCTGTAATAAATCCTTAGATAGTTCTCCATTTTACCTATAGGGTCTTTGGTAGTATACTACATATTTTGGCCGATGGAAACATATGAAGAATTCAAGGAAATCACGCTTTTGTGACTAATTTCTGTTCACCTGTCTTGGTAACGTAAGTCAAAGTTAAAAACTTGCGACAGACATAAAATGGGATCTTGCGTGAGATAGGGACATATTGGATAAACATCTCCGCTTGTTTCGTGTTAGCCTTATCGATAGGTACAAATCGACGGCAAACGCCGATTCAAGAAACGCGTTTTTAAATATGTAAATGCAGTGCAAAGTGTGTTTTTTTGATTTGCGACAGGTGTTTTTTTACGGTCTCAGACCAAAACCTTGCCCTGTACGATCGAAAAAGAGCTTACCATGATAGTAAAAAGGCTACTAGTTATATTTCTAGTATCTACTGGTGACATTAAACCACCAAAGTCAACGTTAAAGCGTAATTTAGTGATTTGCTACGCTGATATGCTCGTGCGACAGCAATTGCACACGTTTACGAAGAATGGGTGACCAGCGGCTGGCTGTAGACCTCTCTGTGGATGTTCTGAGAGCTGTAGCTACGGTAGTAGCGCGGTTCGGAGCGGATGCTCTGACGGTCGAAGCCGTTAGACATGAAGACGTCGTTGGAGATGTAGGGCTCCCTGTACACCCTGCGGCTCATGACCTCCCTCCGGTCTACAGGGTCGTCGATGACGGTGGACATGACTTCAGGAGGCGGCGCGGCTCTCTCTATATACATGGTCTCTCTGCGCACCTCGGGGGGAGGGGCGGCCCGTTCCACGTACATGCTGTGTGCCCTGCGCGGCTCGGGCGGTGGTGTGGCCCGGTCTACGTACATGGTCTCCTGCCGGACCTCGGGCTGACGGTGTACCTCCACCGGACCGTTCTGGTAGCTGTTGTACTGGATGTCCACGTGGTCTCTGGTGGCGATCTCCCGGGATCGCTCCGTGCCGTAGTCCGAGGTAGGAGACACAGTCTTGGAGTAAACCACCCGGGTACTGGTCACACCTTGATCGCTGCTGCTCCTGCTAGTGGAGGAGGAAGCGGACCCTCGGCGCCTCCTGTTGTTCACGTGCGTCGTTTCCCGCATCTCGATATCCGAGTTGCCGTTGGATATGGGAGGGTGCGCCATGGCCGGCGCCATGATGATATTGTTGTCGTGTGGCGCCTCGCGTGGGACACCCTCCTCCTCGAAGTGGCCATACGCCTGGCGGAAAGCGTCGTCCAGCCGCATAGTGAGGTGTTCCGCGTCCGCGGGAGTGTCGCACAGGTAGGCATGGCACTCGTTCTGCTGCTCCCCCCGCACGATCAGCGTGAAGACCCGCTCGTGATGATCGTCCACTCCGCCGTACACCACGCGGTCGAGCGGAATGAAGGTTGACTTCTTGCTGCCGAGTCCCCACTTGTAGCTGCGGTTAATGCCGTAGTTTGACACCTTCATCTTCATATTCTTCACCATGTTTTTCTTGCCACGGTTCACGAGTGCGTCCACGGGCCTCCAGGTGTCCTCCTGCCGGCTGCCCTGCATAGGCAGCCTGCCGAGGAAGTGCACTTTGGTCTTGTCCTCCGTCAGCGCCATTTTCTGTGATCTCCCGAACACACTGGCTGGCATGACCACCTCACACGCCCTATAGTGACGATATTACAGAGAACTTGCTCAATAATACGACTATTATATCAGCCTGAGGCTGCCCGGAGGCCCTGAATAGACTCTCGGGAGAGAATGTCGAAGAACCGGTCTGAGCTCAATTGATGAAAAGGCCGCCATTGTGTTTAGAGAGCGTGTACTACACCCCCAGTCTCTAAACGAAAAACCTCTCTCTATGCAACTGGTGGCCACTGAGGTGTGACCTCAACACATGCATATCACCACTATCTCACCCTTACATTTTGTACCGACTGAAAATTCGTAAACAACTCACCTGTACTTCGGTTATGCAGAAAAAAATAGGTACTCTTGTCCGAGTCTGGGTACTGCTGTAGTGACGATTCGTCGCTAGCTATGGCGCAAGGGGGATAAACGGGTGTTGAATAATTAATATCGTTTTCATCTCTAATATTCTCTGTTCCGTTACACCCCTGGGATCTATTGTTAAGCATATGGTGGGCGTGTGTCAATACAAACAAAAGTTCTCTCCAACTTAAGAATGTAATACAAATCAACAATAAGGTAAAGATCACCGATTAAAGGAAAACCCAGTAGCCGGGACTTCCTGACTGTCTTCACTGTTAATGTATTCATGTCGTCTTTTCTATGGCGTGAAATCGTGGCTTAAGTGTTAAGGTTCCGTCAACAAAAGGGCGTCGCAAGGCGTCGAGCGACATTACTCGGGCTAGTGCGTACGGCCTTTCAACTGTCCAACCACGCCTAGACATTCTTCTTCCACAAATTATGGTCCATTTTTGTAAAACAATTATACAGCCTAAACGGTTTGAGGAACAATCATTACCATTAGAGCGTGGTAAAGATGGGATTTTGCGTGCAATTTTGGTCCTGAGTTGCCGCTGTGTGATAAACAGTGTATTCAGGGTGAGACAGAGATGTATGGGTTCTGTCGTGGCCAGGTCACTGCGAGTTGACCTTGAAACAAAGATCCTTCGAGAGGGGACATGTGAAAGTGGCTCGTTTCAAAACTTCTGTGTTTTTGTGCATCTCATTATAGCCTGTATAGAAGGCCTCAGTCTACGAGTTTGTTTACTTTTTTACTGATGGAAAATCAGTTCTATAGCAGTCGGTTCGCTGTTGCCAGCCTTCGTCTAAGGCGGCTAGCAACAAAGAACTGGTTTTGACAGAAATCCAGTACAATAGAACTGATAAGCAATGCGACAAAAAGAAGCCCGACTCGTAAAGCCTGCTATGGAGGCTAGCATCTCATGGACATCTCATTCACCCCCGGGTCACAAGCTGTCACATACATCATACATCACCACTACTCTGCAATAAACGGTTTGTCATTGGTAGCGGAACGTGGGATTTTAACTGAACACACAATACTTTGAGTTTGAAACCACTGTCGACTTGATATTCCTAAATACAGTGTTTGTTAAAAACAACGGATTTAAGTTACCCCGTGGATATTAGCGTTGTATATCGTCAATACAGGGTGACCCTCTAGGTCTAGGAGGATTTAACATCGTTGAGTTAAAGACCTCATGTACATGTAAACGTCAGGACGCGTGAGAGAGGGTTACTCGACGTCTGTGCGTGACAAACACTAGCAGACGATAATCTCACCAAATTCGCCTCAGGCGCACCTTGCATCATGGTTACTGTAGAAATCTGGGGCTTGAAATGGGAGGAATCACAGCTTCGATGTGACAATATAATAGGAACCTACTCAACTATCTAAGTCTGCAGTCTACTAATTGTAGTCATCTTCCTACACATGCATGTGTGAGATACCTCAAATGAACGTTTCCTATAACATACGTTTAACGCAATTAAGATTTAAGACATACTGATGTCATACCGCAATTCATAAAGATAATGCAAAATTGTGAAAGTGTGTTGTTTTTAATACCAGATTTCGATTGCTTTATAAATATAAAATTCTGATAATGTGCAAGTCATTTTCATGAGAAGATAATCTTTATTGACACAACAAAACTACAGCAACTTTCGTAAGGTATATTACAACTTCATATACATGTACTATATAGTGTATACAAATACAATAAGAGCAATTTTTTTTCCTTTGTATACTTTGGTCGATATATGAAGATGACTATTACGTGTTGTATTAACACCACAAAACGGCAACACTTGTGCGTTTGGGTAGCCCCCTCCCTTATACAGGTGTCTAAATGCTGCAGTACTATTCTTGATCGACAAGTGTCCTCGCAACACCACTCTAAAGTTTTGACTGACGAGTCCTTCGCCATTTAATATTATTCCTCTAAATGTTATATCTTACATAGAAAAACGCTTGGACAGTTAACTTAATTCAAACAAAAACAGTAATAGAATCGTCTATTTGAATCCAACCTCATTCTCACCGTCCCCACCCTTTCCTGTCATGCTTCGGTTCGTCCACTTTCCAGAATACGCCCTTCTTGGTCTATTTATATGTTTTATAGAGACACACCTTCGTAGACATTTACCTCCATGAAAAAAATGGAGGTATTGTTTAGGGTGTGTCTATATGTCTGTCTGTTTGTGGTTTTGGATGTCTCTTTATTTATTTATTTATTTATTTATTTACTCGACTTTGGGCAATAACCCAATAACCTCTAAATGGATTGTGCTGATATTTGATATGAATGAAGGCGTTGGACAGTTTAGTAGAAAAAAAGATTTTGAGCCCCCTGGTAGCTTCTTTCTTTGTACTGTAGCAGAATTTCATTCTTCTGTATCATTTGAACCGGAAATTTTACTTTTTGTTGTTGAATTTTTGGTGGATGATAGCGTTTGATGTGAGGGAAAAGTTTGTAGGTTTGGGCCCCCAGCGGCTTGTTCTGGTATTGCAGGGGTGTTTTTGCTGTGTATCATTTTTCAATCCTGTAAGCTTTGACACAAGACAGCGTTAAAAATGAGAATCAGTTAGGCCACCTGGTGCGATGACGGGAATATTTTACATATTCATGGTCATATGACTCACATAGTCAACTTGGAAGTCGGAAGTTAAAATTACAAGTTGTTGCGAACGTCAAAAACTACGAGTAGATCAAAGGGAATGTGTCATGGTTAACTTTCGTGTGTGATCACGTGTGTCCCATCGCGAAACGTTAACGAGCTCGATGTAGATTTTGTGCAACCATCTCTTGGTTAATTGTTCACTCACATCGTGTCAAGCTGGACCATCCATCTACTGTACATGGGTCAGCGAACATTCTTCAAGGCTATGTCCTCGTTTCACCTCCATACAGGAATTTAGTTGTTTCTAGGCAAGTGTGTTGGTGTAGAAGCCTTGTTTTGCATGTAAGGGCTTTAGTCTAAAGTATCTATCCTAGCCTCTTCATATAATTTCCAAGCAGACCATAGCCATAGGAGGCAAAAGCAGCATCCAAAGGGTCAGTTGGACTGTTTAGCCATTTGCATACTGACGTTGTTGCCCTCGATAAATCTGCTTAGAGATTACCACCACAGACCCTCTAGGTGTGGCCGGAGTTCCTTTTGGGAGGAGCGCTAACTTTTTTTAAGGCTATGTGATTTTCCTTCCAAAAATAATTTCATCAGGTTGGTAGATCATAGGGCATAGGAGATTCCTTTTACACAACCAGTTTTTTCTCACCTGCTGAAGTTTCGATGTCTGTCAGACATCTTCCTCAGCGCTTCTAACTGGAGTTCTGCTTCTCGCCGATATATGCAGCCGATGTAGGTGGCACTTACGCGACGAGAACACATTCCCAACATTGGCTGAGTTTGTACCCCCCTTTGCGAAAGCGCGTTTAAACGTCAGTAGGTGAGAAAAACTGGCTGTGTAAAAGAAAACTCCTATGCCCTATGTGATTTTCCACATGGGCCAAGTTCAGCCGCTCCCTGACTGCATCTAGAAGGTGCGACGAAGAAGCCTAGTCTACCCGGTGATAAGGGCCCGAGCGGTCACATACGATCTGAGGGCATACTTGACATACTTCTGCACAATATGCTTCAAACCTCAGCTATCTTGTTACGGAAAAGGCTGTCTTTAATAGATCCCTGTCGGTGGGTGGTTCTGTCACAGCTTGCTTAGAAATTTACTACATGTATATCAGGCTGATGTATATCAAAACCGTACGACGAGTACTAGTAACTTAGATGTGGTCACATTAATTATTCGTCATAGAACACCATGCAATTTAATGTCATTCGATTTTCAGCAATCAAACTGTGACAGAACCAACCACTGATAAGGATCGGAATTCATCGATGACAAAGCAGCTGAATTTCATACGACACGTGTACGACTGTAAGAAAGTGCTCAGTTTGTAATCGTACGACAATCGCACGACGTACATGACTCAGTGCTAACACCGTTGTAAGACCTCATGTGAACTGTACGAAACCATGATACAGCCATAAACACTCTACCGTAACAACTGTCAGTGAGGTGCCAGATTTAATGTTATCATGTTGTATATAACACGATGTGGATGAAATGTCAATGAGGTCATTGGTAACGTCATAACAGTTGTGATAACGTCATTGCGGTCTGTGGATGAGATTTTTCACGCTGACAATCGTTAAAGCTACGTATACGCGCTGACAGTTATTGAGGTACGTCAGGCTGTGGGATTTTTTGTCACGTATTAAAATTAGCAAAATGACAACGGTAGAGTAAAAAAGATTGATATAATACAAAACGACATGTATATTGTTATTGTATATGATTCATCTATGTGTGTTGTTATGACTCAAATCTCTATTGTAAGGACAACCTTCGTGACTCATAACAGGGGAAAAGTGTGTTTTCTTTCCAGTTCATTGTGATGACGAAAATTCAATGATATTCCAGCCCATTGGATAGTTTGTTAACCGTCCTGTAACTGTTTACTTGGGCTATACCATTACTTCAACATCATAATGTGAACGTCTATAATTCTAACTGAATCCTTAACTTTGGAAGACGTTTTATGTTTACCCCAGTCAGCGAAGAAGTTTATGTATACATTACTTAACGTCACTGTAGCAACGTATGGAAAATCATGACATTTTTTGTATGTAATTGAGTCATAATGAAGTGAACGTCTATATTGTCTGGCTTTTTTAAGATGACATAGGACGACTTGTAAATCCTTAGCAACCACCAAGTTGCAATCGGGCATTGTTGTAATATGGATACCTCAAAGACACTGAGCTTCGTCGGTTTGATTTTGCACTTTTATATAATCATGTCTCTGTAAAAGTTCAGCAAATTTAAAGATGTGATATAGTTAGATTAGCTTATATTGATTAGTTATCTTTCTTGATACGGGAAATTTTGAACGGGGTGCCTGCTCTAATTTGCTCACTCACTGTGCTTTATACGGAACGCATAATCCCCGTGAAATTATTCAAAAACATGACTTAGTGCGATTATTCCAGGAGTACCGGTTACCATGGTAATGTATTATGACGTGCGGACCTAAAGAAAAGGCCATAAGTGGACAAACAGAAGTTTTGAAGTCGGTTTTCACAGACGGTAGCCCAGACAGAAAAGGTCACATTTACATAATGTGAGGGGCGAACAATACAATGACGTCATGAGCTTCCCATGACGAACGAAACATTGAGAAAATGGCGGAACAAAATGGCGGAACAAACACACCAAGAGCACTAGTGCATATCCGAACAATTGAGCGCAATTTCTTAACATCCTTTGTCTGTGTTCAATCATTGTACAGTCGCAAATTATATGCTAAAAGAGTGAAATGTGGACGGTTCGAAATACTTAGAAATTACACACATTCGCGTATCTTCCCTTTGCAAAAAAGGATTTTAAATTTATATTCTAATATGTCACAAGCTCACATACTAGCAGTATGTTATAATTTGGTGGTAAAATCTCACAGAATGATCTGTTTGTAATACACGTTTTGAAGAGGTTTCATACATAATATTTGTCAGCAAATTGAAGATAGAACAGGTGAAATTCCTACCACAATAAGAATCACCCAGGAGATCATGTATGAAGATTATATATTAACGCATGATACCTATAGACATATTGTGTAAGATCATAACTCGACATAGAGTCCAATATCAGAATAACATTGTAAAACGGTGACATTTTTATGTTCAGAAAATAAGTTACAACTTATAATTTTGCCAAGGAATGCTTTGATGTATTATATAATGTCCTTCATTTAACAATTCAATAAACATTTAGGTCTCAAGATTTTGATAATCATCTCACAGGGCAAAAAGCAAACAAACCACGTGTGGTGGCGTATGTTGCCCCATGACTGGTTTCAGTACTGACACGTTTTGCTGCACACGATAGACAAACAATATAGTGATGTCCTTGCCGATAGGGGTTAGGTTTTAAATTAGCTAAGGTATGTCATTGGATAGTCATGGTGCCATTCGGATAGTAGTTCACTCCGACGTTTATTATACACTACATACCGTCGCTTCTCGCTCCGACGTTTACTATACACTATATACAGTCGCTTCTCTGCTATTCTAGTAACAGAAGCGAACATAGGAGCGAACTACTACAAGAATGGTACCCAGGCTAGTCCATCAATGGATAGATAGAGAGTGCGAAATTGAAGTTGTCACATCTAAGACATAAAGATACGTTTGTTCAAATAAAAACCAAGGTCCAGTTTTGGGATGACAGTTCGCTTTTGTTTTAGCACTTGTTTTTAATAAAGCTAAAGTAGTCAAGCTTTGGGTAATATTATTACATCACATATTCAACCTACTCTGAGTGTTTAAGTAACACACATATAGCAACAATGAATTATGTATACGGATCCGTTCAAACGAAGCCTTTCTTTGCTGGGTTTAAAAATAGCAACTTTTGTTGTCTCGGAAATAGAACGTGTTGTGGAGTCGACAATAGGAGTTGGCTGTTGCTGACATTTGGTGGATGAATGGTGGGGTGGTCTGTCTCCAGGGTGGACAGTCCGGCCGGCCAGCTATGTAGGCGGGATGTTTGTACTGCAAACGGCTCAGCCTTGGTCACTCTAGCTCTTAGAGGATGTTGTGGGAAGGATGATATTATCACTATATCTATCGCGTTACTATGTCACCATCTTTGACAATTATCATTCACTTCACTATAATGTTATTATCTGTAACTACTTACGGTTGTTACGATTGTTACTTATTTCTTTAATTTGATATGACTTGCTTTGATGAAGGAGAACCAGAGTAAGTCCCATTGTTTTTTTCTCCCCATGTGCATAGCATGTCTCCTTCTTCATCTTTACTTTACGTTTGTTTTTAATGTGCAAATGAATGAATGAAAATTTAATTTATTTCTTCATTATCATTCCTTCACATTACATGTACTTGCGATTAGCATTCGTGCTTATACTCTGGCAAATAAACTAAACGAGTTTACCATTGTCTCGTGCGTCTGACGGTGTTGCTTTTATTTATTCGATCTACTCTCCCCCTATTTCTGGTGGGAGAGTCTTGTAGGGAGACCAAGACGTGAGGTAAATTGCAGCAAGGACCCGGTCACGTAGGCCGTGCGATCGACATACGATCGCCATACGATCTCTAGCTCATGGTATAGAACTGTAGTTATGTAGATTCCATACTTTGTACCTTGTACAATTGTTGTGCAATAAAGTTATCATTATTATGTATTCTTGGGATGGTTGTGCATGTGCCCTGTACTATTTAGCTGTCTTGTTATTGAGAAGGTTGCCTAAGCTCGTTGGAAGTGGTTGGTTCTGCTACAACATGCCTAGAAAATTCTACGACGTGAAAACTTCCTAAGGCGACTGATAACAAAAGTGAGCGCACCGGAGAACGGCTAAACAATGTTAGTTATATCCACGTTACATCTTACCGGATCCTTCTAGTCATTGCAGTTAAACTGTTTTCTGCTTGACACGGGAGACCTTTAACAATCTTACAGAAAACCCCTATCTCCTCACCTATAGGGATATTATGCCAATCTCCAAGCAGATCCTATGGTAGCATCAAAAGCTGGTAGAGGAGTGAAGCCAGCTTGGCAGTGTGTTTTGCTACATGGCACCTCTTGGCTGACTACACCCCTTGGCCAGTACGGTACTACCTTATGCCATTGTAGGATCTGCTTGGAGATTAATAGTATGCATCTTCTTCTTTTTATTTTGCATCTACACTATTTTTTAAAGTAAAATTTGACTAAACAAATATTACTCTAAGCCCGCTTGAGTGTAGTATATAACACCACAAGGCCATCCTCGTTTTGTCTAAGACCAGTGTAAGCCCCTGGCGTGATGTTTTCCCAAAACTCAGAACAGTGTTTTCATACACCTTTTGTTAAAGCCAAGCCGTTGCGTTGGTAATGAAACTGAACAGGAATTGCCATTCACACGACTCAATTTAAAGGGAGGTGCCCAAAATACACATTTTGGTTAACGTATTAAAACGCAGTAGGGAGTGCCAATAGACAATGGTCTTATCTTCACGCAAGGTGACGCCTTAAGAAAGTTGTCTATCAAGACACTAGTCACACCTGTGTATGGGGGGCTATCACCTGCCTAGCATTGCCTGAGGGACGTCAGACAACAGAAGATATATCATTACTAGTATTATTAAAGAAATGAGGCCAAGCAATTACGACAAGTTATCTCCACTTTAATGGAAATCGGTAGAGAGTGTGCTTTTCCCTCTCTATCTTCTGTATGATACAAATGATATAGAACTGACACAAAGTTGTATGCGTCGCTAAAATAACATCAGATATTGTTTTTCTTATAAAAAAAGAACATAAACAAAATAGGAAGCCCTTAACGATGGGTCAAATATTTACCGTATATACAACATTGTCTGACGCTGGTCTCAAGTAACCTTGTGTAGAAAATGAGGGTTAATCAGTGACAAAATGCGTTAACTTTGTATAAAAAAGGTTAACTGTCAGAAGATTCGGTCAATAGCTTCTATATTACAATCTACAACAAGTCTGCATGAAGTCATTATGCAATCTATCATTATATAAATTAGGTCAATTTGGGCGTAACCAAAGATTCGTATTCTGGGTTTCTTCAATAGAAAAATTGCCACCAGCATAAATGCAGATTGTAAGATTTAGGATTAAGGCATTGACGAAAGGAAAAAATAACACATTCACAATGTTGATAAGGATGTAAAAACACGCCAATGAAGCATATAAAAGATACAGCCTAACCAGTAGAGGTCAAAGGTCAGGGCGTTACCTGATAACCCATTCACAATCGCATAAGATAGCTCCACCCTGTATTCAAACAAAACCTTGATACAGTCATTGCTGTTTGGACTATTTGTCAGAGACCAGTTGAGATCCAACACCGAATTCTCCCGACATGCGACATCCTCTCGAATGACACCAAAACTATATGCATAATTAACGAGTTACTACATATTATAAAGCCACCATCTTTGATGTAACACAGGGAAATATTAGGCCGCATAAGATCTGTTAAAAAAAGCCGCAAAATAATATCAAATATCTACAAGTCACCAACAATACATATCTAAAAAAATAGGATTTAAAAGGTATGCACTTGATATGTAGTTAAGTGTAAGACAGAAGATATGTTTTCGGTATATTTAACACTGAGGTAATTGTTTGATCACATGAAACTTCATGTGCGAATATGGCGGGGTGTAGAGTTTGTTGTTGTATATTCAGTACAGCATACTTTTCCCCGTATCTACCCTTGTCTCCCAGAATGATTTAGAGCCTACCAGATTATACAAGTTCTTAACGTCCCCGGATCCTTTGGAGTCGTAGTGGTTGTTGAGGACACCGTTGGGTTTTCCGCGCGAGCCTTGTTCATTGTCATTTAGCGCTTGAGAATACCTCACAGGTGCCTCGTTTTCTTTCACCACGATAGAGGTGTATCCATCGTCCTCGGAATCGTGTCGTTTTCTCTCGGACCCTGTCGGCTGTTGTCGGGCTCTCTGGACGTCTGCTCGGGAAACGTCGGCCGCGTCACCGCGAAGCGCTTTGGGTTGATACTGCGAGAACTTGGCCCCCGACTCTGGGGACATCCCCGGGGGAGGGGTCTTACCGAAGATGTTTGTCCATCTCGGTATGTCCTGGCTACCTCGCCCGGAAGTGGGGCTAATATAAGCCGTGGAAAAGTCTGGCCAGTTTTCCTTATTCGAGGCATCGCGGCCTTTTTCTGGCACGTTTTCTTCAGAATTGTCGCGTTCGTGTTTCAGTTTTTGGTCGTCGTCGCTGAAGATGTCATAATCTATGCCATCGAAGACGTCGTCGATGAAAGCGTCCGTATCTACGATCCCAGAAAAGTCAATCTCTCCGTTTTGCTGTGGCTTGGGTTTTTCCCGTGGTCGTTCCGGGGCTGGTTGTGGGGGAGGGGGAGGGACAGAGTGTATCTCTAAGGTTGGCTGTGGACTTGGTTTCTTTGGGGGTTGTCTCCGCTCGTCCGAGAGACTTTTCTCTGTCGAGGTCCGTTTCTTGGGGATCTGAGCTTCCTTCTTTGTAGGTTCGGGTGACGCCTTTTTCTCCAGTGCTACAGTGAACGGTGTAGGCTGTAGCAGCTGGGAGAGGGGGCGTTTCTGCACAGGAGATGGAGGTTTTAACTCTCTCTCCTCACTCTGAGTCCGCTGTTTTCTAAGGTATCTCCGTCCGGATCGTCCTCTGTCTTCTGACTGTATGCTGACGTCATCAAGGGTCTCCACACTGTAACTTAGTTCCGGATTTCTGTACACAAAACGATCACCTCGCGGCGTGTACAAGTCTTCGTGCTTCTTCTTTTCCTTTTCCTTCTTCTTTTTCTCCTTCTCGTCTCTCTTTTCCCGCTTCTTCCACGGAGCTTTGTCGGGCAGAGAAAACGAGCTTCTCCTGGGGGAGTTCTTGGTGCTGTCGTGGTCTGGCGGCGTGTACACCACCTCACGCGAACCCCTCTCCGACCCTCTTTTCGATCTTCGGAAGAAACTACCAAAGCCAGACCCTTCTTTCTCAGAATCTTTCCGTTTTTGCTGTGGGTACACGGGCGTAGCAGAGTACCTATTACTTCCCCCTCGATACAACAACCCTTCCCCCAAAGGTTCGCTACGGTAGTCGCCATTGACGTACACAGACTCGGAATTGCTCCTCTGATACCTACGTTGGCCCCTATCCACGGAGCTGTACTGCTGTGGTTGATCTTGGAAGGACGGGTTCCGTCGGACATTTCTCTCGAACCCTCTCGGAGGCTCGGCTGGCCTGACAGTCTGCGTTTGCCACACTTCGTACGCTTCCTTAAACGCTTTGTTTAACCACAGAGCTAGCGCGGTAGAATGAGCAGACTTATGGCACACAAACGACATACATTCGAAGGGGTTACCCCGACCTGTCCCTTTGACAACGATAGAAAACACCTCCTTGTGTATCCTGTCGGCTGCCCCGTATAGACAGTCGTGTATGGGCACGAAGTTGACCGGGATGACGCCCCTGCCTCCCCGTGGTTGACCCACCCTGATGCCCTGGGCGGAGATAAACAGTGTCGTCTTTGGCAGATGTTTCCTGGCGGCTTGTCGGAAAAGCGAGTCCACGATCGGCGACACGTAGTCCCGGCCCGCCGCCGCCACAGGCCCGCGGCCCAGGTACCGCACGTGAAAAATCGGGCAGATGGCATCGTCTGTGGTGTCCGTGGCGTACCCAGATATTCTCCTAGTCGGCGAGTACGCCATGTTTGTCTCTTCTGAAAATCCTTCTTGGTTGCGCAAAAACCCGTTGGTCCGGTGGGTGTAATGAGGCGGCATCTAGGTGCGTAGTGCGATAGGAATGGAATGCGAAAAAACGCAGCTCCGTTTGTTAGTGGCTGACTCGCGTCCCTTTGGCCCCTTCTTCGCGCAGGCTCCGCCCACCGAGCACAAAAGAAAAAGGGCGACAAAGACAATAACATATATCATCCAATCATGTTTTAAAGCGATGAATATTAATGACGTCAGCAGAATGAAGAAAAACCAGCCCGGTCCGTGCCTTGGGGTCATCTCTCTCAGCCTAGATACGTACATATGGTATCACAGGAAGGCGCATATATTACTACACAGGTGTACACATGTGTCGTCTGCTGTGACTTTACTGAAATATACGGCACTATCGACAACAGCTGGACATATTTTCGTACATTGATGACAAAATCGATAACACTTTCAGTCACAAGTAAGGATGGGATACGGCTAAAATGATTTAAAAACATTCTCTATGAAAATGTCTCTCATTTTGGCGCCATTTTTCTCTGTCCGTCCCTCCAGGCGGAATAGCTAGCCACGCGATTAGTTGTAGCAGATGTGAAGGCATGTACGTGTAAACACCTTTCAGGTCGCATTTGCCTGTCACAAAAGCCAATATGTTAGAGTCTACCATTTGCACGCACGCTCTGAGCCCTGTATAATAGCGCAGGGCTTCTACTGGATAAATCAGACAGCCCCGAGCTGCCTTTATTATCGGGCTCCCGTCCAAGAGGCACGTTACGGGTGATGCTTACATTAACCTATTTTGTAACCCGCTCTTTGACTAGCAACATGACATAACATACCAGCTGACTGACAAAAGCACTCAAACTGTATCTGTATGTAAATGGGGGCATGTTTACCGTAGATTCAGACCTTATCAGTAAAGGTGAGAAAAATGTAAACAAACGGGAGCGATGTTTAGACAGTTCTGAAGGACGCCCCGGGCAAGAGTTGTCGGGATAATTGTCATTCCTAACAGGTAACCGTCCCACCTGCACACAGGTAATCACAGAAGTACCATTCTTCTTGCCTTAACCACGGTTTTTAGACGAACTTAAGTGTGATATGCGAAGCACGTCTAGTCGAAACTCGTTCTCCAAAATGTTCCATGAGGTAAAAGGGGGAAGAATTCAATGGTTCGATTTGAGAGCATTAAATCTGAAGTGATTTCTGTGGCAAACTTTCAATTGGTATACAACACTCGGTCTCCTCTTGACAAAGAGAAGCCGGTGTAAGAGGAAAAAAAAGTGTAATGATTGCGTTTCTCTTTAGTATTAGGAGAGTAAATTATATCCTCCAATATTATTTTACCAAGAGGTAGTTTCTAAGCAAAAACAGCGACATAAGAGACAATAAAAAGCATCAGGAAGATACTTTCAGTAAACATCTGTTCAAAGATAACACTAGATCTTGAGTGATTTAGTGTGACATCTGTTTTGTACGACACTTTTAAGCTCATTACAACTGTATCCAAGGCCAAGAACGTTTCTTTGTTCTTTTGTAAAGATCTTTGAAGTAAACACTTTCCACTCCCGAAACTATTGAAAATGTCAACTAAATGTTTGAAAAAATAAATCTCTCTTTCATTAATGTTTACTAGTAAGTAAAAGGTACCTATAAGAGTAGACTACCCAATGTTTTCTGTTTCATCATTTCATATATAGATCTACTTCAATGATCATTTCTTATATGAAGTGATTTTACAGACTCTTTGCTTAATCATGAAATTGAAGATCATACTTCTGTGAAACAATTTATGAATTACAATTATGAGAATAGCCGAGAACAACACTGAAGCATACACATCATGTAATAATTGTTTTCACAGATATGAACACGTAGAGTTCAGGAAACTAAAGAAAAACTTATAAGAACCTTGACCGACAGCTTTTTTATGCTCCAGAGAACGAGTTTGGTCCATGCCCCAATCCCTGGCCTTTATCTTTGTGTTGTTGCACCTGTCCGTGTCAAGGACGGGTATGCATCTTCTTAACTCCTCTTCAATTGACAATGCTTTGTTGTGTACATAGAGATTTTTTCTTGAGATACTTGCAGATTGCACATTGGATTTTCCTATCCTTCATGACACATCGGATTACACATATGACATTTTCCTTGGACGCATTTTCAGCTATACTGCTTTAACTCAAGAAGTTAAAAGCAATGTTTTGCTTAAATGCAGTGTTTTTCCTATAGGGACTTCTAAATACAGTCTTTGGATTGCTGACTGTTAACAACATGATAAGAAACTTGGCATTTGCTAAATAGACCGAAGTGCCTTTAAGTAAGGAGACCAATTGTAAGAAAATGAGAGTAATTTACTGTCAAAATTCTTTACATGAATGCAACGAAACTACCTACTTAGGTATATAATTAGCACACATCTTTCACAGCTGTCAGGTGATGAACATAATGTGCCTGAGAGGATAACTTGGGCTTCCAGTCTGACAGCGAAGTGACTTACTATATCGATGAAGGTTAGACATCCAGGTAATAAGATACGCCAAAAAGTAGTTAATCAAGCATCTGGTTATGATTTTGGACACGGTCAGACGTTTCAGATAACGTCCGGTATCAGTAGTCTTCATAGCAGGCTCTCTGGGGCGTTTTTTGGCTCATAATATACTTTTGGTGGTCTTTTTTTTGTACTACGGGGACAGTTATCAGCAACCCAGTACAAAAAGAAATGAGCCAAAAAAGGCCCCAGAGAGCCTGCTATAGAGGCTACGTTATTAGTGCCTTAAGGAAGCCAAATGACGAAAGACAACGGATGATATCTCTGAAACGCCTGACCGTTTCAAAATCATATCCAGTTGCTTGAGTAACTACTTTTGGGCGTATCTTATTACCTGAATGTCTAACCTTCATCGACCTAATATATTACTTTATTGGCAGACTGGAAGCCCAAGTTATCTTCTCAGGACACATTATGTTCATCCCCTGACAGTTGTGAAAGATGTGTGCTTGAGTAGCTTTTTTTTTGAGTGACATATTCGTGCGCAGTGTGGATCAGAGAACCGTGTAGAGAGCACCACGGGAAATGGAGTGAGATCAATCACGGATCAGGAGAGAAGCTGTGGTTACACTGATACACGCAATCTACGGCACAACAGGGCAGACAACGTGATGATCTGACGGAACGTGGGTGCTGTGAGCTCTCATCATGTGAGGACACTCAAGGTGGTAGCTCACTGCACTTGGAGCTCCCGTGCGGCACTGTGGGGTTCGTTCACTGCGGCACTGTTGTGTTATTTTGTGTTATGTGGGACATTTCATTTTCAACTGTTTTCAAAAAAGAAGTCAAACCCCGCAATAGTAATGTAGTTCTTAGAATCGTATTCAATTTTCTGTATTTACATACAATCAGTTAATCTTTGTATGTTTAGATTATTTACCCGTTTTCAATGAGTTGATGTATTTGATTTTGTTCACTTGCAATTAGCCCCATGGGCATGAATTTGCAATAAACATTCATTTTCGCCGATTAAAAAAATCAAGCATGACTTAGAAGCCAACAAAATACACACAACGTAACAAAACTCGTTCTTTATCTCTGAAATTCGCGTTGAGTAATGTTTCGAACCCCGCAGTGCCGCACCGGTGCCCCAAGTGCCGTGAGATACCACCTTAAGCTCGCGTGTTGTTACGGATCGTTTGTCATTGCTGAGCCGCCATCTTGATGACGTCATCAGACAAACGTCGTCAATGGAGATTGGATCTCTTAATTATAGAGTACGATTCCATCTGTCGTCGATTATTTCTCTATAATGTGCTCATAAATAGCCTGTTACTCATAAGAACCGGTTCTTTTTCAGTAAGGGGAATTTAGCACTTGGATCTGCTTTGTCGTTTACCAATAAATCAAGAAAATGGATTACTACTGTGGCATGAAGTCTATCCAACTGAGATTTAAACACTATCATTGAACATTAACCCAAAACTAATTTGTTTCGTCAAATATGTATGGCTAACTATCAAGGACACAACAATAAGAGATAGATGAACAATGCATTGGAATAAGACGCAAGGACAAAGAAGACTTCTTCATCATGGGAAATTTCAAACAACGAGACTTCCCAAAGGTCGATGATTTTGGACTTCTCAAAATCAAAGATTATGAGTGCTTCTAAGGTTAATGCTTGTCCCTAATTCATTTTTTTATGAACTCACAGTACACAAAGTGCATCAACGGCTATAGCGAGAAAATTGCAAAAGCGCCGCCATGTGATGACTTGGCAATCTGCAGGTCCGAAATGGGTACACATTACGGAGGCTGAATGGCCTTGATCTTTTGATTTCCTCTTAATGATATCCGTATAGAGTTTTCCACTACCCTGCCGCGTGTTACCTCGTTTTTGGAAGACAATGGGACTAGTCGACTGCCAAACTCAAACGACTTTAAAACTTGACAAGACTCTCGAGCTTGGTAACGGCTCAGCTACGACCTCTAGCGACGACGTATAGCAGGACAACGAAGCTGTTATACCATGGACGTACGTAGAGGACATGTGTTCAAAGGGCACAGCCGCACAGGTATATCTTGTTTTGATTATCATATAAGCACTGACACGCCTGAACGTTTATATGGTACGACAGTGCAGTATTGTGGGGTTGCACATAAATCCATATTGAGAAATTGGTCAGTAACATATTATCTATGAACTGAGTACACCGAATAAAGGCTGACCAATTACGGTATTCTTACATAAAGATGAGGTGATATTAACACTGTTATTTAGATACAGTAGACAGTGTTAATTTCAGTTATTACTTAAATACATTTCATTGCCTACGTAGCCAATAAAAGACTAAGATACCGATCGGCATATATAGAATACACATTGAGGTTTCATCTCTACGAAGCTATTGAATTCTAGCCTCGTATACCAGGCTTTGTAGATCGGTGGTCTAATTGTAGAAATTGGACGAATGGAGTCATAGTACACTAGGGGAGTCGACCGGCCAGAACAATCATATCCTCAATACGAAATCGCAAGCTGTTCCCTAGCCGGCTATACTTCTCTGGTCGGCTTACCTCTATTTGTTCCATTTCTATGGTTTTCCCAGCGACCTATGGAGTCTGGTAGAGCCTTATTGAATTCCATCCTGGGACCAAAGTGGCGAAAAGTGTTAATCTCCAAGCAGATCCATGGTGGCGTAATATACTAGTAGTACTAGTATCAAACCCACCGGTGCCTGTTTGACTTCCTTTGGCCAGCTATACTCCATGGCCAGCTTTGATACTATATCATGGCACCGTAGGATCTGCTTGGAGATTATATAATCACACCCTATCACAGTGAACTTCTTGAGGCAAAAGCCATTTTCACTACAATTTCATCTTACTGGTTGCCTTTCAAAGTACAGTTGACACTTCATAAATGAACTAATGGATTTGAACAGAGTCAGTAGTTAACAATAATGACCAATGATTTAGAAACAACCCCATGGGTGGTCGAATGGAAAGCGTATTGCTTGTGATAGTATCAGAGCTAAATAAGATAAACGGTTGTCACAAGATCCATTGTACTGCAAGGCATTCTGAGAAATAATGGGGTATACCATTGTACGAAGGGTAATCGACTTCTATTGTTATGAAGATTAAAATCACACGATATACGACACGGAAGTTCGTAAATCAACATGAAATATCTTCAAACAAAAAGACACAATGGGCGCTGGCATACGTTTACTTAGAATTTATTACTCGTTTGACATGGAGAAATAAGTAACACTTCTTGTCATCTTTTTGTGAAAAATCGTTGTTGGGGACAACCGCATGTCATAATTTTGCAATCTGTCTATGACATTTATGGCAGCCAATTCCACTAAAGCGACGATGTCATTAACTTCAGTAAGCGTTGAAACCGCCCTAGCCTAAAAAGGGCCTCCATGAAAGCAGTGGTAGGGCTTACCCATGGTAAAAGAATACAGAGATAGATAAATGAATAAATTTTTGAGTACTTAATGAAGTTCTTTTTAACGCTTTGTGTGATTTGCTATCTTTTAGAAATAATTCTACAATTTGCATTTTTCCAGTCATAAAGGCAATGGTTACATATCTAACGTAGCTAGGTCGCAGCGAGAGCGCAGCGAGAGCGCAGCGAGATCGCCGTCTAGTGGAACTGGGACCTAATTACCTCACTGAGTACCGTTATTGGAAAATCTGACTTTGGCTTTTTAAACCATAAAAATTTGATTGATGTGTTGCGTGGCAAGCTTTACAAACCATGTCTAATTCAAACGTCTGTGATGAATAACGAATTGGTATAACACCCATTCTTCGTAAACGTGTGCAATTGCTGTCGCACGAGCATATCAGCGTAGCAAATCACTAAATTACGCTTTAACGTTGACTTTGGTGGTTTACTTTCACCAGTAGATACTAGAAATATAACTAGTAGCCTTTTTACTATCATGGTAAACTGTTTTTCGATCGTACAGGGCAAGGTTTTGGTCTGAGACCGTCAAAACACACCTGTCGCAAATACAAAAAACACACTTTGCACTTCATTTACATAGTTAAAAACGCGTTTCTTGAATCGGCGTTTGCCGTCGATTTGTACCTATCGAAGGCTAACATGAAACAAGCGGAGAAGATTATCTAAGATGCCCTTATCTCACGCAAGGTCCCATTTTATGCCTGTCGCAAGTTTTTAACTTTGACTTACGTTACAAAGACAGGTGAACAGAAATTAGTCACAAAAGCGTGATTTCCCTGAATTCTTCATATGTTTCCATCGGCCATCATATGTAGTATATTAACAAAGACCCTATAGGTGAAATGGAGAACTATCTAAGGATTTATTACAGGTATGTTACAGCTCGATGCGTTTCGACAGTTTTTGTAATCAAGCTTACGTTACCATTATTACCGCTCCAAATAGAAACAGCAGCCTTGGCGCGTCCGTTATAAGAAAGAGCACAACCAGATAAGTACTTATCACCCGCAATTTTGTTCTGCAACCTGACTGTTCTATTTTTTTCACCGATTTAGTGCCAAAATTTACTTACGTTACCGCTTGACTTACGTTACCACTGCCTTATGCGATATCTAACACACAGCATTTAATTGGTTAATCACGTAGGATTGAAAGTCAGAGAGCATGCAAAAGGTCATGTAACACCTCTGAGGTCCAGTTTGACATGATGTCCATAGTTCTAGTACCTTGCCGACCTTATTATGAGCGTTAACAGGCAAAATGTTTTTCCACGGAGAGACGCCTGCTATTTTTGAAGGGAAATACTTGATAATTTCCTTGCAAGGATCAAACATAAAGCTTGCTAAATGTCATTGAACCATGATTGAACTCACAAGGGCAAAAAGTCAGTCAAATCTCACTTCTTTCCTCGAAGAATCTGGATATTTGACATTGGTAACGTAAGTAAACATTGGCGTGACTTTTTGAGATGAGCGGTATTTATGAAAACCTAGCAATAATTGGGACTCCGAAATGTGTTTCCCTACGGATAACATGATGATATAGTCAAGACAGTAGGCTATATGTCGATTTCTGCACAGTTTCTTGATCAAGTCTTCATCACATGGTAACGTAAGTAAACGTCAAAGCTATTGAGGTATTAAACTTCAAAGATGCCATAGTACATTGAACCCACTACCTAAAACTATATTTCCATAACTGATGTACACATTTTAGTGGAAATACATTGTGAATTATATCTTCTATGTAGACAAAGGTGGAGATACAGAGGATATGAAGGGAGAATAGGAACGTCAGGGATGGCGATGGGTATATGAATCTAGAGGTCGCTCGCGTTATAGAATACTATACACCAGTGGCTTCAGGGAGTAAGAAAGCTTTAGAGAAGATAAGGCCAGAGGGGTAGAAGGGAAAATGGAGGGATAAAAAGCCAAACGTTGCGCTCAAAGATTAAGTTCAAAATTGTGCTTTAAGAAAAAAAGGGGACACTGCAATAAAGTAAAGCAGATGTGATATGAGTTAGAATAAAGGCAAATAAGAACTATATAGTACCTTACATGGCACAATACAGACATAGACAGTCTTCCCAGCATCTCTCACACACATAGATTGGTTTGTGCAGTTGATATTAGACATGTTTGACTTACGTTACCAAGGTTATTGACTTACGTTACCATAGTTCACTGACGTCTGTAGGCAAAGTGCATACAGTTTCATGCCGACTGCCTTCAATGTTGTATTCTACAGCCCTTTGCTCTTCCACGGGGAAAAAAATAAGTGAATGCTGTCGGTTTTGTAATCTCACCAGAAAAAAGCTGATGTGTGCTTATTTTTTTCCAAATTAATCCAACTCATTAGGTACAAATTCTGGTGATTTCTCTCAAAAAGTAAACAGAAATATCAAATGTTACCCATTTTCAGACACCCTGAGGGCTTCCGCTTGGATACAAGTCAGAAAAAAACGTCTGTATCCTTAGATTATTCATGTAGTAAACGTCTTCCGTGTTTAAAAGCACTATTTAAATCACTGAAATAAAGTTAAAATATCAACGTTAAAAAAGCCAATAGCTCAAAAAGGGGAGCGTTCCAGCACATTCCAAAACTTGTCATTGAAAGTTAACAGTTGTGGCAACAAGTAAATAAGACTGTTAAGTAACCTTTATGAAGAACTTCATTTTATACCATTTCTAACCCTCAAATGCACACGTTTACGAAGAATGGGTGATAAACATATTTCTTTATTCCCAAGGCGCAAATAACTTAACGGACGGATCATTTGACATAAGTAGCTTGTCGCCCCATATGCAGATACTTAAAGCAAATAACTTATAGCGCTAATAACGTAAGCTGTGGAATTCTCATCCATGAATATCGTATCCCTTTAATTCATACCTCGTTAAGCATCTCCTTATAAAGAGCACTCTAAAGATCTGTTAGGTGAATGACAATTGTACTATAGATCAATGAATCTGGTATCGCGTGAACTAACGAGACCTTGAACACCTCACCTGCGTGTGCTCTGATACGTGCTCACCTGTCATTTGTTATTCATCATCCATTGTCTCTTACATAAACCTGCCCTACCCTTGCAACAAACATAAAACCATTGATACTTATAACTACAACCAGCTATCTTCTGACTCCTCATCGCTGGCGTTCCCAGAGTCCGTCATCTCGGCTACCGCCACGGCCACGGGCAGCTTCCCCCGCGCGACCTCGGGATCGACCTCGGGGTTGACCTGACCGGGCTTCGGCAGCTGCTGCTCCCTCCTCCCGAACATCTGGTCCTTCTCTCTCGCTCTGTCGGCGTCGTCTTCAAACCGCACCCGGTACTGCCTCCTCTGCGACCTCCGGGTGTTGTCAGGATTCAGAACGGGAGACCGCGTCACCGCGAAGGCCTCAGTGCTGTTGCCATGGGGCGGCTTTTGTTCCGGACCATTGTCAAACTTGTCGACCTTTATCACGGTATGTCTGGCGGTATTTGAATCAAAATCGCCACCCGCTCTCGTCTGCGCACGCCCGCTGTTTAACTTGTCTGCGGGCCTGCCCTCTACCTTTCTAATGACATCCGCGTGTAGAGTCGGCGGCCGGACCTGTTTGACTTGAGTTCTGGTCGGGCTTGAGCGAAGCTCGTGTCTTGGCGTGTTATCTCTCCTGATGTTTGCTTTGACCGGGCTCCTTTGTGGGCTGTTAGAATTCACTTGCTTAAACTCAATCTCGGAAAACGTCTTCTTAGAAATAGATGAGTACGGGCTTTCTGGCACAGTGGTCCAGTGGGGCCGAATGTTCTCCAGGGAAGTTGCCTTAGCGGGGCCCCTGATGTGATGGTTTGCATTGTCCACAGCCTTGTGAGAAGACGAATGGGCGACGTCTCGCTTTGTCCCGACCGTCTCAAAGCCGACAAGCTGAAAGGTCCTGTTATTCTGGTACTTAACACGCTCCGGGGAACCCTGGGTATTGTCAGAAGGGCCCGGATGTAGGTCTTCGACACTCTTGGCCCTCCTCCAGTTGTAGAAACGCGTTTTCTCCACTGTCACCTTCAAACCTTCAGGCGTGATAAACTCCGTTCTAGTTGGAGAAATAGGGAAGCTGCCGCCTTGGAGCTCAAATTGCTCCACTCGGTCTAGGTTCTCTCCCGGTGGCCTGCCGTACACGGCGTGAACCTTGTGGATCTCTTGTGGCGGGCCCCTGGGTACCCCCGGGTTATAGTGATGAGGCTCTGTGGGATTAGACACGACCTTGGCTGATCTTTGGTGAATTCCTTGAGGAAAGTTGGGGCTCCTAGGCGACAGTTCCTGTTGCGATCCTCTGTTGGGGACTGAGCCCAGCATGGCGTCTTTGGCTCCGTTGTACTCATATTTCACCCATGTGTGCTCGGGAATGTTATCCAGGGATGCTGACTTCATGAAGGGTATACGGGAACGTAGCGGGTTACGAACACTTCTCAGGCTGTCCATGGGTCCTGCTTGGAACGGGTTAGTGGCAGGATGGGCGAGGGTTCTCGGAGCAGAGGAGGGTCGCACTGTCGCATCTTGAAAATCACTGCTTTCAAACAAGGATGGTTCGTACACAGAATACTGTAACGGTCTCCTGTTCTGTCTGTCAAATTTGAAGAGTCCGAAGCAGTTGGTGAGAGCGCGTTCGTCGTTCACGCCTAGCGGCTCCTCGATGAGAACCCCCGGGTTTCTAGGCCGGTTGACGGGGATCCTCGCCCGCTGCCACGTCTCGAACGCTTCCTTGAACGCGATCGTCAGCCAGAAGGTCATGACCCTGGCCAGCTCGTGAGAGTCACAGAAGAAGGCATGACACTGCAGCAGCCCCTCCATCCGGGCGTTCCGAACCACCACGCCGAACACGTTAGGGTGGATCCTGTCAGACGCCCCGTACGTGACGGTGTGGATGGGGAACACAACCTGCTTGCTCCGCTGAAATGGTCCGCGCTCTTGTTTCAGCTTCACCCCGTGGCTACACACGCTCACGGTCAAGGGCTCGAGCTTGCGGCCAACACCCTCCTCGAACAGCATGTCCACAGGCTCCTCTATGGCACCCCTGCCGACCTCTCCGTTCGCCGGCATGACGCCCAGGTAGTGCACGTCGAACACGGGGCACACGTGCGTTCCCTCCGAGCAGCGGTGGCGCTTCCAGCGGTAGTTGCCGTACAACCGTGTCCCCATCGCCATACCTGCTTCTCCATCAATCTGCCGGGTGCGTGACACACTCCCCTGCACCGCGCAGCTGCCCCGACGTAGGCACTGCTCAAATAGGGTAGGCGTGGCCGGGGGTCCACAGGCTGTGATTTATCCGTACCACTATAGAAAACTCCTTACTTCTTCTACAACGCTCTACAATCTTCTCAGACCAGCAAAACACCGTTCTCTGTCCGCATGAGGACGATTCGACCCTTTACCGCGACACGTAATGAATAGTGAGACAAGGACTGTCGCAGAGGGAATACATTCGGGATAGTCATTGACTGGATTCGACCAATCAGCAACGAGAATCTGCCAGTTTGCACGCAAAGGAGGACATCTGTGCTTAACCAGTCTGAGCACGGATAGACGTACTCAGGACAAAACACATCAGCCAGATTTCAAAGGATTTTCACGGTATTGATAGCCAAAACGTGCTCACATAGGCCCAGTATGGCATTATAAGGATTTTATGAGGTACCATTGACAAGCTATTGCTCAACATGATAGCATATAATTTCCGACATGATGCAGCAAGAGGTGTGGCCTATTGTTTGGGTAAAGAGCTTTGACATCCAATTAAAGGCCAGACTAAGACAGATTTAAACCAGGAAGATGTTCCTTGTGTTGCGATCACTGTTGTTGTAACGCCCCTTAAATCTTACAGCCACGGGGTGCGCCAAAACGGAGAAACCGGCTTGTTTTCTGAACAGTGTACATTACTCAGCTTGGAAACTTCTGTCACTCTTTTGGCTTCGTTTCATGTACTCAAGAGAAAAGCTATACAGGTTACAGAGAATAATTGGAAGATGCAACACGTAGTGTATTTTTGCAAGGCTCGAATACACGTCGATATGTTACAAATAGTAGGCGTACCACAAATGTCACAATCATATGACACAATCACAAAATGACATAATTATGTATAGCATGTTATGGAAAAGTTACTATATCTTACACCTTCGAAGCAATCACACTTTAAAATACGTAATTATAATATAACAAGAAACGTTACTGTAAAAACATATGCTTATTTTTTTTTAAATAAAGATTTCAATAGAATGATTATGACATACTTAACAAGCACAAACACAAGTAACAACAGGCAGGTTTCTATGAAGCAACACGCACGTGAAACATGTCTGAAAGACCCGAAATTCCTCTCTAAATACTTGACTGTTTATCTTTACCCAATGAAGCGATGAAATGCCGATCATATCGCCCAGTCTTGAGGCTACAATCGTACCGTTCTCACGATTGGTATCTCCTATCCTAGTCCTTTAATACGTTCCAATGTAATCCGGAAATTATCCCCTATACGGGCCAAATATTCGTGCAGCGATCTGACATCTCTGTGTGTAATCTTTCAATACTTACGCCTGTCATGAGACAATGGACTTAACAACTACGACAGAGAATAGGTCATTAAAAATTGAAATGTACTTCTTTTCAGCTGCTGTCTTTGGTGCTAGTTGTGGTATTCATTCTAAGACTTGCCTCAACAACTACAATAGGCTGTCAGGATCAAAAAGGTATTTTATTTTAGAACAAGGTACCATTCTTAATTGCCATCTACAATCACGTAATCAGTACCTTTCTTAAAGCGCCTGCGCTGTCAAGGAAGCGACTACTTAAAGGCCATTTAACATACCTACACATGAGAGTGGTTCCTTAGAGACCATTATCCTTACGTGACCTATATAGACATATAATTAGTATCATTTTTAATATCTATTCTGTATGCTTTCTCTTTTTTTGCAGTTTCTAGTGGACCATACAAAAGTCACTGTACTTTTTGTCGTGTCAATAAAGCTTGTGTCATAGTATATACTAGATGCTTTGGGAAATTGGATGTCAAGTTCTCACGGTTCTGTTTGGAAGCAAGTGATAAAGATTTTATAAAGCAGCATGAATTTTGGTGATAAACTATTCAACGGATTTTATATTTATTAACATTCCTGGCACCCATGGAACGGGCGTACCGGTAATATAATTTAGAAATAAAAACGACTACGCCGAGGCAATGATGCAAGAATGTCCGTTGTGCCCATCTAAGTTCACCTTGGAAACTGGCCAATTAAACAGGCACAGTTAGCCAAAGGCATTCTGCCTAACTCGGCAAAAGCCATATGATATACATGATAAACAGGACACGTACGCTACAAACGCTGTACCGGGCTTGGCCAGTTACAGACACGACAATTTCTATACAGTCGGTTAGGCAAGGTTCAAAACTCACAAAGTGTCATCAGCAAACTTGTAGGAGGCAAATTATGTATCTTGTTGCGCGTGTAGCTGATATGTCACTGTCATGTGCAGGGAGAGCCTTTAGAAGTGAACAATATGTTCTTCAAAGGCATGTTCTGATGACGTTTGCGCAGCAAAACAAGCCAATTGTGCATGTCCAATGGGGGTGGGGTGGGGGGCTTGGACCTGGGCCAAGCCAACTGTCCCATCTTTCCAACCTGCGGGTACACGAGATCCCGCGTCACACCCTGACATTGTAGCAACTTCGGATGGTTGTAGAGACACACCAAACAAACACAGAGATAAAAAAAGAAACACTGCCGCACCACTGCCGCACCACTGCCGCACCACTGCCGCACCACTGCCGCACCACTGCCGCACCACTGCCGCACCACTGCCGCACCACTGCCGCACCACTGCCTTGTAGCGATTTGGCAGAATTCTAAGATTTTTAGTGTTTTAAGCATTCGGTAGTATTGAAGCGCCGATAAGTACGTATTTACTGTAGCTTTGGAAGTGTACGAGAAAACCGGAAACAAGATGGCGTCCGGAAGCTGTCAGAATCCCAAAATGGCGGTGCCCCTCAATGGTAACGAATTCAAAACAGGTTTAGTTATCTCTAATATGTCATTAACTTGTCATTTGCATTGGGGTGCCTAGCAAGGAAAACGTAATCAATTCAACTTATAACAAATTTTCAATTGGTTTTGTTCAAATTGTGGTGATTGTTTTAATCGCACGCCCTCTCATGATATCTTGGAGGTTACAGTAATTTGTCACTGTCAAACTTTTTCTTCCTAAGTAAACTGACGCTGTAAAAAGTGTAAGTAACCTATAACACTAATTTATCATTTAATCGCACACCTTCTTAGTATCTTGGAAATGATACTGATAGTAATTTGTCACTGTCAAACTTCGTTCTTCATAAGTAAACTGACGCTGTAAGAAGTGTAAGTAACCTATAAAACAATGATTTATCATTTAATCGCACACCTTCTCGGTATCTTGGAAGTGACAGTAATTTGTCACTGTCAAGCTTCGCTCTTCCTATGTAAACCAACACTGTAAGAAGTGTGGGTAACCTGTTATACTAATTTATCATGATGACAGCTGAATAGAGGGTGGAACAAATTAAGTATCCAAATTGAGGACGGTTTCCTGACGCAGGGTGAGGTTAATGTCCGGTTGTGTTTTGGGCGGTGACTAAATACCTTTGATCCTATCTTGTCTATACATAGCGCGTGTTTTTGTCCCACAACAAAGGGAATAAGTAGAAGACATTACATACACCAGATTCCAAAATAATGAAGAAAAATCCGTTTTATTCCTTTTTTTCTACCTAGTATTAAGAAAATGGATTGTTGAATTTTATACAAATTACGCCATCTTGGATTGATGTACACATTTTGAAGACAGTCATTTGGCAAAAAACACAATTTGTGCGGGCAACTGACTGTATTCTAACCTCGTTTATCAGGCACCGATTTGGGGTGTACGTGTGAAGCAATAAGGATGAAAATAGAAACATAGACAGCCTTGGTTCTACCTGGTACACGAGACTTAATTATGTTCTGTTGATGGTTTTATGACTTATCAATCTCATTTAAAGTACTGAATCATCAGTGATTCCAAACCGTGTCCGTGTAATTAGTGACCACTGACCACACAAGATGACCAGTCGGTGAGCCAACACCCCATATACTGTTTAATGTCAAATAGGTTTTCGTAAAGGTCTCTCTCTAATTACATCGTAAACAAGTTATAAATAATGAAATGATTATAGCATACGTTCAAATTGCCACTTCTGGCTTAAGCCCGTCTATGATTCGGAAATCATTTAATGAATGAAGTCTTCAAAAATCAAAAGATGTGAAAGAACAAAAATAAAGAATTTATTGTTAGGTATATGTTTTGTAACATGTGTTCAGACATTTGTTTATTTCTGACCGCTTACATTCCAAAACTTAGGCAACTTTTATTAAGGCTCACATCACTTTTAGGGTGCCCATAGGATGTAATCCACATAGTTGAAACAAGCATGGTATTATTCACATAATAGCGACATATTGTCAGTCTTTTAACAAAAGCATGTATTGAATGTATATACATTTTAAATGTAGCATACTTTCATCTTTCGTTTAATAGTTGATATTTGAAAACAATACAACCACAGTACAGGGGTAGTCTGAATATATTTTAATTATGGTCAATGTACACCAGTAAAATGTATGTCAATTCACATACCTTTACTATCATGTATATCTGTACAATATGGATAAACTGGATAGCCAGATTTTTGCTTAAAATATATGTATCTATGTACAATATGATACAAGTAGAATGTAGTTAATATGTACCCTAGGCCACAATCGTCCGTGCCTTTGAAGAAACACAATAGACCGATTCCAATTTGATTTTCCTATGATTGTTTGTGGGACCGCAAATATGTAGCATGAAACTCATGAAAATATTTCATCTATTGATATATGACACTGCGCGAAAACACAGATTTCCACGAGTTCCCAATATTGTGCACGATGGTGAAACCTGGCGTGTTCTCATCGTGGGCACGGGTTTCCACGGACTGCCTGTTCCCGCGTGCCCCTACAATGCAAACCTGTGCGCACGATAGGGCACGCGAAGAGTCCACGCGCCCCACTGTTGCACACTCCCCGTGTTGAACAATTATCGTTAACAATGGAGAGCTGAGAAGTGTCTGATGATTCAGTTATGTGAATTGTCAAGTAAAAATAAACAGAGCCCTTGCCACATTTCGGTATGTACTTGCGGGAAAGTCAATAATGAAACCGACGCCAACAGCACGCGAAATAAGATATGCAACACAATCGTGCCGTATACACGAAACTCAACAAACTACTTTACCTCTATATACAGATAGCGTGTAAGATTAAAGTCACTACTGAAGCAACATATTCAATTTTAACGGAGTGTGCCCGATTTCTGTAACTAATCATATGAATTGTTTTCTATGCAACATTACATGAGTTGATTGTCATCTAGGCTTTCACCTGGAGTGCGGCGCCTATCAATGCATGTATTCTATTAGATTGAAAGTGTTGTTCTTTGGTCGGTCGGCTTTGTTTATACAGTATATCAACGCCGCATTCCGACACCGTGTTGAGTTTCCATTGTACTGAGTCCTTGTTTGTCGAAAAAAAATCGATTCAAACACTTACAAAGATAATTAGGTTATGGAGAACTTCAATATTTGTATAGTTCACTTTCACAGTGTAATTTTTGGTTGATATCGGTATTATGGAGATTGTCTGCCTGGCTTCAAGTTGGTCTTTGGTTGAATATTGAGGGGCGGAAGTTTGACCCGCCAGAATACTAATGAACTCGGCAAATGTCTAAATGTCTGTTACAAGTGGGTAATACCGACAAGCAAGGTGAAAAGCAAGAAGGTTATTACTGGACTTTCACAAGCACCCCTCCCCCATGGCCCAATACACATTTCATTGTTTTGTTTCCCGGCATGGCATCCCGACGCGCGTGTCTCATAGCCTCCGTCGCAGGCTACGAGGAGGGTTGGATTTTATTCTATGGGGGCTGGTTCGCGATTTTCAATGTTGACTAATGTTTTCTAATGCCGGGAAAGTAAGTTTACCATGGAAGGGAGTTTAGCGGGAGGCTACATACACAGGGTGTAGTTGGTTAAATGTTTCTTTTTTGTTTTGGTTGGTAGGCTTTCTGCAGACACAAATGATTTATCTAAAGCCCAAGGTGTTTTGAGATTAATATTAGAACTTATGCGATTTGTATATTTGATAAAACAATGATACATAAGAAAAGCTCAAGCTTCCTTTAGTGAACTAAGAATACTTGTAGAACGCAGGGCATAATGTACAAACTCCTTGATGATACACACAAATAGTATATACAATGAGTTATTGTGTCTGTATTCAAATACCCATCCGAAGTAGCCAATCGTATTTCACACATGAGGTGGGTGTTTGGAAATGAGGACCAATCAACACACGTGTCCCAATTTTCAAACCTGTGACGGTTGTCATTTCAAATCTTTCTCATTCAGTCTCAGTGCTTTCACGCTGCGCAAACCGGCCGATAGCTAAGTATTTGATCGCACGACAAACAGCGCAGGCACTCATTGAGAGCTTGAGAATGATTCTACATCAAGACCGGACATTATCTTGCCATCGAATTGAAATCCACTGCTAGTGCCATGGGACCAAATTCTACTTTTAGAGCAACGACTGGCCTCCTGACTATTATCCAGTCTACCGAGAGTCGGGCGGGCTCTCTGTGGGTGGGGTGTGGTGATCCCCACCGCTTGGATCGCCAGACGCACCCCTGACTGTTAACTCTACGTCGCTCTACGTGGTACACAAGATTCTGTCCGGTCGACTTGGGTGATTTGGAGTTCCTTCGGCTCGGCTGGATACCACTGTTACGAATTTGCACGTCCACGCTTGGAATTCTGCAACGACTATGTGATAAATGCGGCTGCCGACATCATAATGTACAGAGCTGAATTCAAGAGACCTACAGGAATTTTCTGTCATCAAACTTGGAGCGACTGCACAGTGGAGAAAGGACAACGTTTATAACGTCCTGGAGTGGAGCGACTGCGGATAACAACCCCAAAACAACGGGATGGAGGACCGACGAACCTTTGGAAGCTAAAGGGGCGACAGCACTAAGTACATATGAAGGAACGCGTCAGGAGCGGTCGACTCTCAAAAAACAAAACGAAAATTAACGAAAGATAATTCACCATTCAGAAAGAATAAAAGCAAACACATTGTATACAGGGGAAGGGAAAATCTGGGAGGGTAAATTTTTGGGCTAGGAAAGCCCGGGCAGTGAAAATGGCGCTGCTTTTAATGACAAAAGGTGTAATTACGGCGCAGTCGAGCCCCGGGGAGATAATTAGGTGATAATTAGCCGTTAAGTTATGCAACAGTCATTCGCACACAAAAGCATACGTCGATAGTTTCCACGCGTACGCACAAGTGTACTAAGAGGGCACAGCTAGTGCACACGGGTTTCCACAGGAAGGGCACGTTATGGACACGCGAGTGGTCCGTTTACACGGGTTTGCACGGGTGTCCCATGTGGGGGCACGTCACGTTCGCACAGTGGGCACTCGTGGGAACCCGTGGACACTCTGAATTTACTTGCATGTGTACACGGGTTTGCAAAGCGGAAATCTGTGTTTTCGCGCAGTGTGATTTTTGTCCCCTAAAATTTGTAGTCAAGCAAGTTAAAACGTGCTTTACAACAAAGACACGTAGATTATATGACACTAGTGTGCATTATTAGCAGAATTATAATATAAGCACCCACAAGTTTTGCAGAATTAGCCCATATCAAAATTCCATAATATCTACAGTGAATCTTGTTACACATGTATATCTCAAGCGGATCGCGGACGACCCCTTTTCTGGTAACATCTTCATCACATGTCCGTATTATATATATATACAAAGGACTGTCAATCACAGCCAATTTGGGACATTGTATCCTTCAAATACGATAATATGATCGCCGTGTCACTTCTTATTATTCATGAAATATTTTTACATCATACAGATAAAATTATATTGACAACAATTCCAACAAAGGAAGTAATCATTTTTACCATCTCCGTAGAGCAAATTAAGATCTACAACAGCAAACATGTTAAAGACTAACGCATTAACAGTGCATAAGGAAGACTAACAACTAAGATATTAGGTATTATATAAGTATATCTTTGGCACGACGTAAGGGGGGGGGGGGTAGTTAGTTAGTTTCAGCTGGCGCCACTATTGTATCCTAACATTTGAGAACACGCCATTATTATGGCTCTTACATAAACCAAGGAGCTTTTATACAGAGGTTGTTGACACATTTTCGGGGATTTTCAGCTTATTTCGTTCTCTTTAAAAGTCGAAAGAAGCATTTAGCCACGTATTTTTACCGATACTCTACCGCTAATTGGCTTATTTTAGTCGTGTAGGCTAAATCTAGTACAATTATCTATAACCTCGCCATTCAAATTGGAGGTCCTTAACCTCTCCTGACATTTCATGTAACGTCAACAAAAAGACCACATTCCTTTGACATCAATCCAAACTTTTTCCGTGAATCGTTACTTCTGACGACGTACTGGGAAGGTCTGGCTTTTGTCAAGTGTGTTATGGATTAAATCATTTTTGCCTTACACGCGATAATAGCTGTCGGGATCTGGACTTAAACCACAGAGACTCTGACAACTCATTGACCGGAATGTACGATAATTGGTTAAACAAACAGAAAAAAATCTGTACGGAATCTGTTTATTTCATTCGTCATTCAACAGTGAATGTTCATCTTAACTTGGTCGGTTGGTGGAGTCTTTTATAAACAACGATTTCTTGTGGACACTTTGTGCGCGATGTGTTTGGAAAACGTGCAAATTGTAACAAAAAACACTAACAATGATGTAGAGAATCCGGTGATTTTACCTCCAATTTAACAGCGGACAGTTGGCGCGATTTGATCGGGTGGCAACGTCTTTGAAGAGCGGCATTTTCTAATGGCAAGGTGGAACGACCTGTTCGGCATTGTTTGTGTCATTCTTTTGGGGGCTAGCAGGTCACCACGGGCTTTGTTGTCATACCTTGCAGGCAATACGTGGCTTGTTTGGGGACATCTGTAACGCTTGGTTTAGCACAGCAAGAGAAAGAATGCTCTGTACCTACTCTAGCCTATTAGAATTAACAACCCCTGTCAAACTATCATCGCGAACATAAAGTGTAAGACTTTACAGTACAGGTATGAGCCTTTTCTGGTTCATTGGGCGTTGAGATGTGCAACAAGTCTCTTCAAGAGATTCTTGTTCTGGTTGGTTACCTTGAACATAAACAATGGACTTGTTGCATTTGTAAGAAAAGCCTCAAACAACCAAACAAATGGAGAAAAACGGTGTATTTTGTAATCAAACAGTTACTGTTTGAACCCACGCGAATAGAAATATTGACATTCTGACTATGATATGTTCCGTATTTATCGGTGACAACTCTGATAGCACGTAGTGGATAATATTTTCATATACATTACATTGTCTGGCAGACAATAAGATTAAGAGAATGCACTGAACAAATAACATATTTAAAGCTATACACAATATCACAAATCACAACACTGTTATTAAGCAAACTTAGCAAGTCCAATTGGAGTGCAACAGGTAACCATTGGTACTGATGTCTACTGTAAAATCTACAGTTAATTTGCTGCTTCACTTACCAGTGTGGTAGGTATTCTAAGTACACAGGAAATGGCGTTTAAAAGTCGTTTGTTTTGACCTCGTCCTGAAATAGTCCTAGTCCTTGTCCTTGTCTCATAATCACGTGTCTTTCCATATATCTCTGGTAATTTTTGACAGCTGGTATATCTGAAAATGTAAAAAATGTAAATCTCTGTTTACAGTCGTTCATCAAACACCACGGATTTTGCTTCAGTATCGGAGAAGGTGACTCGGAAGGACTTCGGCAAGGTCCCACCGAGTAGTCCTTTTCGCTTGGCTTTGTCCTCAACAATGACCAGTTGCTTCTCTTGAACATCCTGGTCATCTCTGGACGTGCTCGGCTTCTTAAGAGCTGACTTAAGAGGCTTGATGCCGTTGACAGTGTTTCTGTCTGCTGACTTGGTGGAGTTCCTTGCTGGCAATGGTGGGGGTGCCACCTTGGGAATCTCGTAACTTACGGCTCCAACGTTTACGGTTGGTCTGCCGTTGGAGTTAGTGGTGACATCCACATCATCAGCACCACCTGGGGCTTTCGGCACGCCAAAATTGATACATTCGTAACCAGACTCGCTGTCCGCTAAGGAGTTTCTTTTATCGTAGGGCGGGACTGTTAGCCCCTTGGTTTGTGCTGGTGCAGAGTTATTGGAGTTCTTCTCAGCCCTCTGCTCTTCTTCTCTTTTAATCGTCGTTACACCGGTGATGCTGAATTTCGGGTTATGGAGAGGTGGCTCCTCTTCTTGTCTAAAAGCAGGGGCTGCCCGTGAACCGTTGGTCACCTGAACGCCATCTTGTGCACTTGGAACGTGGTTGGCCGTTTGTGGAATCTGTTGGTTATTTGGCTGAACGTTGGGAACTGAGAAATTTGACCCCGACGCAGGCAAGTACACGATGTTGTCGTACGAATTGGACCGTTGCCTGTTCACCTTCCTCGCGATGGGCCTGAATCCTGACTCGTTTTGTGATGCCGTACGTGCTCTAGGGTAGTTGTTAGCGTTCGGTGTTCCAAGTTGTGGCGACGGCGGCGCCCTTTTGTACAGGTTCGGGCTTGTCCTACCCTGGCTTCCGTTCAACTGGGGCGCTGGCGGTGTCCTTCGGTATGCGTTCGGACTAGATCTGCCCGAGCTTCCGTTTATTATCGGCTGCGGTGCAGGCGGCATCCTCCGGTAAGCGTTCGGGCTCGTTCTGCCTGGGTTCCCGTTCGACTGCTGGGAAGGCTGCCGGCGGTAAACATGAGGACTTGTCCTGCCGGAGTTACCATTCACGACCGGCTGGACGTCCCCGTTTGGCATGGCCGTGGTGACAGCCTCTCCCGTGAACGTGGGATATCCGAAGAAAGTGAACAAAGTCTGAGTTGCAACCGTGCGACGTGTTACCCTTTTGGTAGACGAGGGATTACTGTTATCTTGGGTTCCAGTTTGGGAAGTAGCCACAGGCGTGTTCCCAGGTTTCTGTGTCTTCGCCGCCTTGTTTACCTGTGAGTAGATCGGTTCCGCTGGTGCTAGCTGTGGAGTTGTGTTCGAGGGTACAGCCTGTACGGCAGGAGGGGCCGGCGCGGGACGCCGAACCCTTTGCGGCCCAGGAGAGGAACGTCCGTTCGGCACCTGATGCGTGATGACAGTGCTGGGTGCTCTAGCCGGCGGTTGTGGGCGCTCTCCGCCCTGAGGCTGCGGCTGTACCGAAGTCGGATACGGAGACTTATCCGAGATTATTCCGTTCTGCTGCGGCTGCGTTCCAATGATAGCCGCCTTACCCCCTCTCCTAGGGGCCCGTACAGAGCCCATGCTTCCCGCCCCGATGTCACCGTTGGCCCAGGCGTAGTCAGGCCCGTCTTGTAGGTTTACATCCGCCAAGTCTTGGTAGGCCATCCGGAAAGACCGTCCCAGCCAGTACTTCATGTCCTTAGCAGTGTCCTTCGTGTCGCACAGAAACGCGTGGCAGTACATGGACTTGTGAGAATTGTTCGTCGTGATGACGGCAAAGACACGTCCGTGGAAACTGTCCTCCACTCCGTACGTGATCGAGTCTATGGCAAGATGAACCCTTTTCCGCTTGAACATCCCTCTGGCCTTTTCCATAAATATGCCCGCGCTCGACACTTCTACCAGCACTTTCTCGGGCTTCTTCCCCTTCTGTTGACGAAGGAGTAACTCCAGCGGCTCCTGGATGTATTCTCGCCCGGCCTCCCCCTTCGCCTGCGCCCGCCCGAGGTAGTGGACAGAGTACGTCGGCCATCTCTCCGCGATCTTGTCAAAACTGTACGACGACTTGCGCCCCGCCATATTGTCCGGACACAGTGAATACCTGAGGGAACAATTACCTCAGGTATCCCGACAGGTCTTTGTGTGTTACTGCGCATCGCAAATGGGCGGCATTGTCCCTGAGAATATGCATACTAAATGGGGCGGGCCGAACCTAACATTACCCCCCCCCCTCTCCTTCTTAACATCAAAAGACTTTCAGCCGTCTCAAGCCGGTTTTTCCACTCTCTACCAATAATGTGACCCTCCTTCTCTTACTACACGTTAGATCGCGCGGCGGTGTGGTTTCTTTAAGAAACTACCACAGATGTGTCTGATTCAGAAGGTGTACATGAATTCGCATGTAATGAAGTAATTTAATTCATTATAAGATCAAGGTTTTGAGCCCTCATTGATGATTACGTGCTAAAGGTGGGATCCTCAGTCAGGGGTGACGTAGGCAACATTGCCCCGAGCTACGTTCTGCCCTCAAATAACAATAGGTATCAAGAAGGGTAGGAGTAAAAGTGGATTAAAAGGTAACACCTTAATAGGACTTCCTTTGTAGGGAGAGCATACGTGAACTATGGCAGGTATGCTTAACATTTCTTAAGAACATCAGATGCCGAACAGGCGTCTTTAAGATCATCGGAGACCAGAAACGTGCAAGTAAGGCGTCCTCGTCTGTGACAGGACGTGTTTCTCACGACTTTCTGTAGCCTTTTCGTGGATTAAGGGCGGCATGGGTCAGCAGGTGTGGGGTAAACAGGTATTTTCCCGCGGTTTTGTCGTCGCGGCCAGAGTTTCAGTCACAATTCTGAAACTTTTGAGACGCGGATTACGAGCTTACACACAGGTGGTGTAGGATACAGGATTGCTCAAGTATGACGCATGCGCCATGTAAATGGTACCTCAGAAGGATTGTGAACCAGCCAAGCCCAAGGATCGACTCAAAACATCTCGCGATCTTGTAAAAAGTATCCAGTTCTTTACTAGCCCGTGTTGGAACTTGTAACAGTCAACGTGATGTCGTTTACTCCCGCAAATATGTCATACCGTAGCAAGATATTAAGTAATGATATTTGAATTATAAATTATGCAACATTGACATCTCGCCGGTTGATATGAACTTAAGAGACAGTCCCTTCACAACTGCTCAGTTAGGGTGTAATTTGTCCTGAGGCGTTCCACATTCCACTCTCATATATCACTGCCCTTGGAAATGTCAATGGACAGAGACCACGCGTTTCTTTTTGATTGCGTAATCAAGCAATAGGAAAAACACATCACTCTACAATCCTAGCATTTCCAAGCAAAAATGTCCAAATTAAACAATGTATTTAAGTCAAACAAGAATTGTGAGAACAAGTGATCTTCCAGTAACTTTAAATCACAGGAAATACTCTGAACCCCTGAAGATATAATGAAGCTGAATTTGGAGCACATAATTATGTGCAGAACAAATCCCGAAATCCTGCAAGATATGCTTTAATGAATTATGAGTACATAATCATTTTTGGAACAAATCCAAAGTCCTGCAAGATATGTTTAAACCGAGAACAAGTGTTTGTAATCTTGTATACAACTGTAAACATGAAGCGATATTAATCTCTTCAATACCCCATCACATAATAACTAGTGTAAGCTTGGTCTGAACCAATGGCGTGATACAAACTGCTTCACTCAAAGTAGCTGTATCTTTTAATAATGGCATCAGAAATAAAAAAAATTATGGCAATGATAAAATTAGTAGAATAAAAAAAAAAATTGAGAACTGAACAATAATGATCTAATTATGATGGGCAGAATAGACCTGGTAGATGAGAAAGTCAAAGTAAGGGTACAAACATGACGTTTTACAGCCATCTTTGTTCAATGTTACTTCAAACGTTAACAAAGGGAGTGTAGTTTTCGCTTATCTGTTTGTCCAAGGTACCACTGGCACATACCATAAGCATTGCCATTTATGTCTATGGGTACTTAAATGGTAACATGTAAGCAGTATGGGCATGGGGGCTTGAAGTCTGACACGTAATTGCCAAAGAGGACAACGTTGAAAAAGACATGTCAGATGCTATAACCATGCATATGGCTGCTTCGAAAGAGACATTACACAAAACATGCAGGCTAGCATCACACATAACAACTCAAAAGAGTTCCACTCCAAGATACATGTACATGGTGTTGGTATGATGTTTTATTTGCAACTCAAGCAAATGATGGTAGTTGGCAGATCTAGAGGCAGCAGCAGTAAATTTCGTTTGGGGGGTGAACTTTTGCTGACACATTTTTGCGACACCAGTAGCGCCGAAGGCGCTACCCGTCGCAACCATCCTAGGGGGTCCGGGGGCATGCTCCCCCGGGAAAATTTGAAATCTTGACCCTCTAAAATGCCATTTCCTGCGTTTTGACGGGCAGATTTTGCTGCCAGACAAAGCTAACTTTGCGAAAGACACATGGTTTTTATAGTGAGGGCGATGCCCCCAACATATATTCACGATTTCGAGTGCCGAAGGTGCAAGCTGTCGCAAGGTTGGTCTGGGGAAATTTTAAAATCTGCACCCTCTGAAACGCCATTTTCTGTATTTTGAGGGACAAATTTTGCTGAGGGACTATGCTAAATTTAATGCCATTTTTGTGAAAGAAAGATATGTTTGAGGGAGATGACCCACAACTCATCGCTAGGAATGTCGGAAGAAAATTTTGAAATCTTGACCGCTTGAAACGTCGTTTCCTGCATTGGGCCACATTCTGCTTGTAAACTAAGCTTATAGTACGATAGCAAAATTTCTATTAGTTTAAAAGGTTTTTGAGAGCGAGTCTCCCGCAACATATTGTCCTGCGCCGACATGGCCGAAGACGCGAGCCGTCACAAGGGAACTCTGGCGAAATTTTGAAATTGGGACTCTATGAAACGTCATTTCATGCGTTTTCAGGCGAAAATGTTGCCGTTAGACTAGCTTGATTTAATGAAATTTCCATCATAAAAAAATACACAAGGTTTCAGCTTGATTTTCTGGGGGGGCCACGCCCCCCAACATATTTTTCGGAGGGGCAGCCGCCCCCCCCTGCCCCCCCGGTGCCGCCGTCACTGGTTGGATATCTCATACACTATGTCAACTCAACCACAGAAAACCCAAAGTTGAATTCTCAGTTCCACAATCAGACAACAGGTAAATAATGAAGAGCTATGAACGAAGAGCTCTATTCAGAGATTGTAAGAGATATATATATATAAAGTGTAATTTGAAAATGTATGCTTTTTTACAACTCTAAATGCAACTTTCAAAAAGTCTCAAAAATGTATCTAGCAGAATATAAACACGGCAAATTTCTCTAGATGACTTTGATCTGGTCCTTAACTTCTAAACAAATGACCACCTCAAATACATTGTAGTATGTAAGAATGGAATCTTTCATATCATTTTCTCATATAACTTCACATATTTACTTACAAAAATTTAGATTTCCTGCTAAGAATCTCTCATTCATGATGGACTTCATCAATAATGTGTCAAACAACAAATTCCAAAAGAAATTCAAATTTCATACACTCAACCATTCATGAAAACATAGCTGTAACGTTTCAACAGCAGTACAATTTTATAGCCTTTATGGTATAGGAAAGAGCCTTTTTTAGGAATCCTTTAGGATGATTTAGTCACTCCCATCGTCGCTGATGATACCATTCAGGTTGGCAAACAGGTTGTTCCCATTTGTACTTTCCTCTTCGGACTCGGAGTCTTCCCCTACCTGCTTAGTTTTTCCAGGACTCTTCTTCAGATAAACACTGTGTACATTCCTCTTGGGACGGCCTGGGGGATTTAAATGTCAGAGGTCACTTTATCTGCTATCTCAGCGTAATTTCGCTGTAGCACTTCACTGTGTTTTGATGGCGCCAATGGCGGCGCAAGCAGAAGACAGAAGGAAAATGTTTGCGGTGGCTTTGAGTTTGCAATGAAGCGTCCACCCCAAAACCGCAAACATAAAACCATCGCATAAGTTTCTGCATTTACAGTATTGCCACAAGACGATCTGTTTGAAGATGAGTACAATGCATGTTTTATTTTCAACTTCCGTTCTGCAAAACCTAGACACAAAGGGGTTTAAGTCTCTTGTTCAAGAGCAAAGGATAGATGAAGAAGGTAGATTTACTTATCTTTCTATTCACACAATACTCTCAGGGAAACCACACATCCTGACGTCATGTGTGACCTTCACATTCATCATAGTCAATACAAAATCAATGGCCATTTACAATTAGCCAGGACAATATGTAAAATTAATGGGGTGGTCTTCAATTGCATCTTTTTCAATAGGAATAAAGAGGATTGGGAACGATTTAGAAAAGCACATGTCAACATAAGAGATATTACATGAGAAAATAACAATGCCTGCCTCTATTCTGTCGTGTATTATTTTTTTCATAACCAAAACATGAATCTGTGTTTTATTGTCAACTTATATGTAGATATCCCAGTTCATTTTTCTCAGTAAAGAATATCAGTCTATATTTGCCCCCCTCCCAAACTACTGAAAATGCAGTTTCCTGCAGTTTTATTTTGGTAATATTCCACCCCCCAACCCCCAGAAAAATGACATTTTTGGGGTGTTGGAAATTTGCACTTGAATTTGCAGATGAACGGTAATAAAAATTCCTATTCACAATGTCATAATTTCTTGGTATGAGGTCATGACCAAAAATTTTGTAAAATAAAACCTCACAATTTCCATTAGCTACATATAACGCCCTTCATGCATCATTTTATATCACCAAACATGTATTTACCTCTCTAATTCAGTAATGAGCAAAATAAATTGAAAGGGTGTAGAAAGAGGTTGTACCCACCTCTGTCCGAGGTGATGATGTTGTCAGCATCCAGTGCAGCCAACTCCTTCTCTTCCTCCCGACGTTCCTTAACTTTCTTACACTTCTCTAGTGAGGGGTTACCTACGTAGACAAGAAAACAAGCATAAGAACATCCACAAGTCTTCCTCCAAGCCCCTTAAGAAAACACAGGCATCTATCTTAACCCTTCTTAGTCTACAGGCGCCATAAGGCACCAAATCTGTACTAGTTACCTAGGAACTTTAGCCCAATATACACATTGCCTAACATCCTTGTATAGATCTACTGCCAGTAGTACTGGTACATTATATTACATGTAGTTTCATCATATATAACAGCTGACCAATCAAAAGGAAAGGCTCAGACATAATTAGAAATCTTATGTTGTCTGACGCCAAGTTTTGCTATCTCTTTTCGTTTCATAGAAGACAGACTCATAGACTCTATATAAATTGTATCTTGACTGAATTAAAGAAACATTAGACTTGATACAATGACTGGTAAGAAACCCAAGTGTATGATTTTCACACAGGTGTGGGATAGAGTTTAGCCTGTGTTACACAATCTCTTGCTGTCAGGGGCAAATTGGGCGTTCCAATTGCAAGGGCATAACTAGTGGAAGAGCTGCTAGAGGCATGATTTAGTCAGGCTAGGGTACAGTAGAGACATGTTCAAATGATATACATGTACTGCATTGTATACATGAACGTTGCAGCTGCTATAGAGTATTGATCGTATTGTCTACTATGGTAACACCAAGATCAACAACATGTTTGAAGATTGTAAGTCTTTAAGGAGAAGTATTGGTGTAGAGTTTCCTTCAAAGAACACTATTGGAAATGTGACAGTAATACAGATTCAAGACTATAAGAGGCACACCTAGTCTATTAAGTAATAATAGATAGGCAAACAGAATTCAGATATTAAAGGTTTGTTGTAAATGTAGAGTTTTTTTCTTAGCATTACAAGTAATGGAATAGCTCATATGCATGTTATTGGTCAATGAGGACAATTGTCCATTCAACATCTAAGTATGTCCATTGTTTGTTGTTTTTCCACACAAAGGGGTTAATGTGCATTTTGTCACTGCTGAGTTACCAATAATGAAGGAGCCAGAAAAAAGGCTTTTAAGGCAAACAAATCAGTGAATGGAACTGATGATATCTTTGTGTTTGAGCACACCGCCAAAAGTGAGTAATCTGCCTTTGGGTATAACCTGTGACAGACTAGTGTCTGTTTTATCCCTCACAAGCTCATTAGAGACTTCCGTTAGGACATAATGACTAGCTATTCTGTCATAGGGCCTTCACACTGAAACCGAATCAGCAGGAATCAAGCAGAACCAGGCGGAATGAAGCATCTGCAAAATTCGCACCACATTCGGGCGGGAATTCCAAATGGACCTCATATCCCCTTCACACAAAAGGCAGAATGAGCCAGAATGCTGTCTGAATGAAAATTCTTTAATATTCCTGGGTATTTGTAGTACATTCTAGAAATTCTCACTGCATTCAGATATTTGTGTTCATTCTTGTGGTCGATCGGTTCTCCATCAAATGAGAAGGTTTCGCATAATGTTGGAATGCCTATTAGAATGTGGCCGTATTGCAGTTAGAATTGTTAGAATACACTTTTATATTTCTCCACCTCAAATGCACCTCAAGAGTTTTGAGTATGACAAAAAACCTTTAAGACTATCTTTGTAATGACTGATAGTTGAGGTAACAAACCGTCTGTGAATACAGACAATTGACGGAGTCAAGGCTGTTTGAACCTGCCGCCATTTCCTGATGACACAAAATTGTTTCCAGAAAAACCTATTGTCTACGTCTGACCCTTAATTACACAAGTGATAAATCGTCCGCTATAATTAAAAGCCTTTGCCTCTGAGTGACATGGCCTTGCATACGGTGGGCACCAACACCTATTTATCATTCATTAAATCATTTTAACACCTCAACTAGTGAAGGCCACTGTTGTGACAGGCCAAAGTTAAATAAAGAAAATTCTCAGCAGTATAGGTCAGCTTTCTCATGATGTTTGTACCCCCAGACATCTTTATATTACACTTTTTGATAAGAAAGAAGGTAGCAACAATGGATGTATAAAGATAAATGATGGAAAATTGTGCCAAATATTTTCCTGGCTGTATCATGGAGCCCCCTCCTGAGCACACAACTGTTATCGCTGCATTTCTGCAGTGTGTTACAATTGCGATGTTTCTTTTTAGCGGTACAACTTCAAGAGAGACAAAAAAGATACACAGCATAAGTGGCAAAGGTATGCTGTAACATCGAAATGTAACTGGGAAAAACAATGCGTAAATTATTATCCCTGAAAAACTGCAGTAAACCTGGCAGTGTTATGCTTCTATATGTTACCTTGACTGTAAAAACTTCTGTAAATGCAACTGAACTTAATTTTTTTCATTTATTAATCAAAACAAAACTTGTTTACTTCAGCTAAAACTTGGTGATAAAAACCTAGTAGCTCATAAAGAGACAGGTGTGGAAAATGGTAAGGAATTAAGTCTACAAGTTGCCTTTAAAGATGAATTATGCCTGTGGGGTGTAAGTGTCACAGACCGGTGGTTGTATTATCCTTCACAAGCTCATTAGAGACTTCCGTTAGGACATAATGACAGTCCATACTGTCAGGGATAACAGACTTTCCATTCTTGTAATGACTAGTAGTTGTGGTAACAAACTATCTTTAAAAAGAATACAAAAGGCCAGCAGTAGGGCAACTATATGCGTATGCCAAACAAGCAGTTATGATTTTGGATATGATATGACTGGATATGATTTTGGAAACGGTCACACGTTTCAACTAGCATCTAACTTACCTTTGTTTTCTATTGGAAATTCCAAATTGTGTTCAGCCTAAAATTGCCTTACAATACAACGTTTTCTACTGGACATCTAAGATTGTCTTCACTCATAGTTAGGGAATAAAAGGCCTGTTTCTTCCAGCTCATTTCAGTGTCACTGACGAACACTAGTGGATGCTAGTTGAAACGTCTGACCGTTTCCAAAATCATATCCAGTTGCTTGAGTAACTGCTTTTTTTGGCATATCTTATTACCTGGATGTCTAACCTTCATCGACAAATTACGTGACTGCGTAGTTAACTTCTTATTACTTCTTATGCAAGGACATATGATGTAACAAAAGTATGTAAACATGATCCTAGATTATGCCAAAGACGACCAGTAAAGAGGGGCCTTGTTCTAGCACTGCCTGAGGGTGTTACAGCTCACATAAGTCCCCCAGCCTTGCTGTTCCAATCAGAGTAATTACAGACAACAATTCTTTTCTGTTTAACGTCTACACAAGCCAGTCCTGAGCAGAACATAGGGGTAATTGAGGGGCGGAGATGGTATAGAGGTCAGAAGACAAAAGTCCCTTTGTCAATGTTCAAAATGTGGTAGCTTCAGTTGGTCTCTTGAAGGCAAGGAGCTCAAGGAATGATTTATTTCAAGTAATCCTAAGCTTTGTTGGGGATACTGCCAGAAATGTAAGCAAAGTCATATAACCAATGTTTAAGAGAATCAGGTGAAACACTGGTACTATGCACTATGTATTGTAATACACTGTAAAATATTCAAGAAAAGTAGGTACTAGTCTTCAATTTTGCTCTTGGCTGTGCTCGAAATACACATTTGCGCACTTGCAAACGCAACATTTTGCTTGCCGCAACTCAATTTTAAACGCAGGTAGCGCAGTGTGCGACCTTAAAATTTAAGGTTGCACACTACGCTACCGGGGTTAAAAATTAAATGTTGCAGTTGGACCACTGCTTGCGAAAGCATTTGTATTTATTTCTTGATGAGATAAAAAGTATAAGCAGTTTCATATAACTGGAAGAAAAGATAATGGATAAATAGCTGATTTGAAGACAGTAATAACTAATGCAAGTGGGGCAACCCGAAATGTTGATGGTGCCATCTTGACAACCTGGCTGAAAAAAGCATTTCGAAAAAACACTTTATTCATAATCATACTAATTATAAAATTTTTATCTGTACAAACCTTCTACACCAAGCCTCACAAGTTCCTCCTCCAAACGTGCGATCTTCTGCTTGTTACGAGAGCAGCCTTCAAACAGTTTCTTGTAGTTCGGGATGCGCACGCCACACGCACGGACGTAACGCTTCAAACGCTCAATCTTTGCCTCCTGTTGCTCGGCACTTTTGTTCTTGCCTGGCTGTTCAGACTGTAAAAATGTGGTTATTTTGTCATTCTAAGTTGACTGGCAAGGGTGACTTACATGCATTTATTAGGAAAAAGATATCTTGATATATGTACATTAAAGTTATGAAGTGTCCATCACAACATCTACTTAGTATGCATTTTACATGTACAGTCAAACCTGCCCAAGACGACCACCCGGGGGACCGGATAAAAGCGGTCGATTTGGACAGGCGGTCACTGAGAAGAGTATCGACTCAAAACATGCCCGATGCAAAGTATAAATGGTTGCCGTTGTGTTTAATGGCAAATAGCAAGCACACTGCACGCACGCAAAGAAGCGAGGTCTTTAATGTCAAATACAACACGCACACTGTAAACTGTAAATTTAACCCCGAAATCCGACGCAAACTGGCCGATTTCGGCACAAAATCGCGCTAATTATCATCAAAAATCGATGAAAACCTCAATCTTGAAAATGATGCGGTCGTTATAGGTCCCAATTTGGGCCGGTCGCGGTCGCGTTGGCCAGGTGGTCGTTGAGAAAAGGTCGCTTAATGCTTACGTCAATGGGAAATTAAATCGGGACCGAGAAAAAGCGGTCGAAATGGCCAGGTGGTCGCTGAGAAGAGGTGGTCGCTCAGGCAGGTTTGACTGTATGTCATTTCTAACCTGTTGTTAACTTGGTATCACTTGGCTCAAAAGCATTACTAAATGATTCCAAGTTTTCCTAACAACAATGTTAGCTACTCAGATACAAGCACATAAACGTATGTCGTACCTCTTTCTTTGGCCTGGGCCCCTCTTTTTTCTTCCCACCACCACTACTCCTTCTTCCACCACTGCTCCTTCTTTCTTCACTGCTGGTGCCTTTCTTAGGAATCGGATGCCTGGAGATGTTGATTTAGACATCAATCATAGAAAGGCATATTTTGTACAACAGGGATAAACAAGTCCACTAGCCCTATTGTCCAGGGCAAGTGAAAGTGCTGTTCGGGCAAGTGCATGTCCTACCCCACTTGTCCGATCGGGCAAGTAAGATTTTTCCATTGATTTTAGTGCAATTTTGATAAACTTGTTACTTTTTACAGTCATGACATCAAGCAATTGTCTACAGAGAATTCCATTGCTGGAAGTGAAAATGCATATACTAGTAACAGTGACATTTGAATTTTGGGCAAGTGAAAAATTGGTTCGGGCAAGTACATTTTTTATGTGCTTGCCCGATAGGACAAGTGGATTTTAGAAAACTTGTTCAACCCCGTATAAGCTTCTAAAAACAATATGCCTAAAAAGACAATATCAAATAGATGAAGCTCAAGTCAAAGTAGTTTACTTTTCCTTCAACTTAATATTTTTCTGCAGTTATATATTATAATAAACAATATTTACAAGTCATACAATGTTGATATGCACAAAGTTACTGCGCCAAAAGATTGCTGTTACCTGTCCTCCGGTCCTGAGGAGTCTGATGAACTATCACTGACAGATGCATCTCCTGTGTTCCTGTTCTTCACACCTGGCTGTCTTGTCTTCTCCTTCCTTCCCCTGGAGTCTGAGGAGTCAGACTTCCTCTTCCTGTTCTCCTTTTCACTGCTTCCACTTGTCTTAGGAATTGGTGGCTGCTCATCCGAGTCTGATGATGCCTCGGACTTCTTCGAGTTTTTCCTTTTCCTTGAAACTGGCTCATCATCTGAGTCTGAGGACTCGTCTTTTGATTTCTCTTTTTTTGCTTCCCTTTTCTTGTTTTTCTTGAACTGTTGCTCATTATCGGAGTCTGATGACTCTTCTTTTGACTTCTGACTTTTTCCTTGACTCTTCTTCTTGTGCTCCTTTGCCCGAGGTTCATCATCTGAATCTGAAGACCCATCACTTGACTCGTCCTTCTTCTTTTGTCTTTCCTTGTTCTTTGAAAGTGTCTCTTCTGCATCATCTGAGCCTGAGGACTCTTCTTTTGACTTCTGGCTTTTCACTTGCCTTTTCTTCTTTTTCTTCAACAGTTTTTCATCATCTGAATCTGAAGAATCATCACTTGACTTCTTATTCTTCTCTTGTACATGTCTTTCCTTAATCTTCGTAAGTGGCTCATCATCTGAGTCTGAGCACTCTTCTTTCGACATCTGTCTCTTTGTTTGCCTTTTTCTGCTCTTATGTTTTGACAGCGGTTCATCATCGGAAGACTCATCACTTGACTTTTGCTTTACTTGTCTCTTCTTCTTCTTTGAAACTTGCTCATCATCCGAGTCCGAGGACTTATCTTTTGACTCCCGATTCTTCTCTTGCTTTTGCTTGTTTTTCTTCAAACGTGGTTCATCGTCTGAGACAGAAGACTCATCACTTGACTTCTTAAATTTTCCTTTCTTGTGACTTGAAGTTGAGGGTGACCTATCTGACTGATCCTCATCTGAAGTCATCTTCTCTGGCCCTTTAGAATCATCCTGTCCCTTCTCTCCTTCAGACATTTCTTCTTCCAATTGTTCTGTTTTGTCATCTCGTTTCTTCTCAGTGTTGTCGACTACCTTCTTCTCTTCATCTCCTTCTGCCTGTTCCCCATCTCCTGATTTTACAGCATCACTTTCCTCGCTCTCACTTTCTAATGCAGTCTTCTTGGTGCCTTTAGAGGTTGCCTTGGATGATTTCTGTGGAGAGTTCTGTGGAGTCTCCTCATTATCGCTACTGTAACCGTTCATCTTTCCCTTGTTTTTAACTGGTTCAACGGATGTGTCCTCTTTCTTTCTCTTCTTTTTCCTTCTCTTCCCCACCTCTGGATCCGACTCATCGTTTGACCCACATGAGGACTCACCACTGGTAGACTGTAACTTCCTCTTTCTCCTCTTCTTGTGTCTGTCCCCTGTCTCAGTGCAGACTTCTATCTCTTCTTCATTGTCACAGCTGTAGCCACTCAGGCCGATGGACGACTTCTTTCCCTTCTTTCGGTCAGTCTTAGAAGTGGTAGCAGTAGCACCTTCTGAAGATTCCTTGAATAAACAGTTACATTACAGATGAGTAAAAACTTGCAATTCAGCTACTGTAAATGCATTTAAGTTTGCAGAGATTTAATTTCGCGGTAGCGGGAAAATGGACTTTTTGCAGTGGTTTTAATTTCGTGGTAGCACCATGCGCTGTAGTCTTTTACTGCAATGGAAAAATGTTCGCAGTGGTTTTAAATTTGCGGTGAAGCGGCCACCGCAAAAACTGCAAACATTAAACCTCCGCGAAAGTTTCTGCATTTACAGTCTATTGGTTGACCCAAATCAGAAGATACGCACAGCTTCAGTTTCTTCACCACACGCATGTGTGGTGACAAAACTCACACTGTATTTCTTCACCTGCGGCACACTTAGCATAGCTCTGCAAAATTTTTCATGCAGCACATCACAACAAATTATATTTTTCTACTTAACGTTAAACTTACACAAATGAAGTTGTAAACAACTGAGTCATTGCACACGACAGAAACAATAAGTGAAAAAAGCCCTATCAAGTTAGCATGCCACTCCCGAGATGTCATAGAATATAAAAGAATTCAGTATTCTTCTTGTACATAAATGCAATTGGTGACTGATCATTGAGCCTATTTTCTATATACACTAAATATTTCCATTAATTCACAACTATGCCATGATAATAATTTACACTCTGCCGTGTCATCAGTTATCAATAATTGATATTTTGACGATAGACAGTATAAATCCTACCTCTTGACTCATGGCTTTGAACAGTTCTGTTGCAATGTCGATAAGCTGTTGATACGTTTCCTTATCTATACTTGTTGCTCCTGTGTGCTGTAAGTAGTTCTTCCGTAGAACACTGGGAGTTATAGACCTGTGAAAAGGAACATGTATCATTTATATAGTTAAAGTACATTCTACAGGGTACATGCAATAATGCAGGTAAAATTGGAGCTGTGCAGGTATTTCTGGTGTCTACCTGCACCTAACCTGCACTGGTCCATGTACTGAGTTTTATATGTAAACGTCATATGATGTAGGTGTATGGGGAATTGGTGATTGATATTAGCTGCATTAGCTGTTACCACCTATAAAGTATAGAAGAAAAAAATATCAATGGTTCCTGAACAATTTTAGTATGATCCATACTTCATAAATTCAGAGTGGTGCAGGTAAAGTTTGTCTGGTGCAGGTAATTTTCAATGTTACCTGCACCATTGAAGGTACTGAGACAGAAAAAAGGATTTCTCATATTTCAGCCCTCATAATGAATACTCCCAAAATATGGATCATTATCATGGTGCTATGTATTCCCCAAAGTAAACTAACTTTCCTTCTGATACTGCATTTTACTGTGGATGTGTTTAGAACAGTTCAGATTATAAATACTGAAACTTGGAAAATTTACCTTTTAAATCCTCAAGCCTCCAGTCCAGGGTTAAAGTGGGAGGGGGGCGTGGGCGGCCGTATTACAATATCCAGATATAACAAAGGCGTCAAAATCCGCCAAAAGTTCGGATTGATATTGTATAACAACGTCTTTGGTAAGACAAAAACACAGATCTGACGAGTGGAATGACGTCAGGTGAACTGTCAGGTGTGCAAGCTTCCCGCCTCGGGAACTGATTTTCCCGCCATTTTTTTCATAAAACCAAAATTCGCCCTGACCTCATATTACGGGCGGCCAATCCTCATGCAGCAAAGATAAACGGATCAAAACGAATTCTAAACAACTCTGATCATCCTGAACATTCAGATAGTCTCAACTTACCCAGGATCGTCCGTTGATTGCAAAAATCGCCTCACAAACTTTCGCATCTTCTTTACTCCGTCCATTCTTGCAGTCTGTGTAACCTTGCTGGGTCAGAGGTCGCCAGCTAGTATCAACCAATCAGGCAATGCTATTTATTGTGTCGGACCAATCGCAGACGTCTTAACAGACCCAAATCATTTATAGCGGGAAACTTCAGATTTCCCGGGATCCCGAGAAAAAAATGAAGGTCAATGGAGACTGTGTAGGATCAAGGACCTTGGTAGGATCAAATGGTCCTTTTAGTACCTACTTGGAGGAATCATCGGTTTTAGACGGTAACGTTAACGTTAAAAAAAGATATAGACCCTTTTAATAGCACAAGATGATCAGCTGAGTACATGTACTTTCTTTGCTACTCAATAAAAGCCAACGGGACAAAATTTAACGGTAACGTTATAATCAAGGACATAATGTCCTTGGTATAATATAGCCTAGACCTAACTGGTACCAACACACAGCAACGTTATAGAATGTGATTTCTCAGTCCATCAAAAGGCAGCTCTGTCAAACTCCGCTAGGTGGCACACCAACATTGTGGTTTCAGGAACCACCCTCGGCCTCCATCCTGGCTTTTTATTATTAATGTGATACAGTGTTGTAATGCCAAGCTCATCCCGCAAAAAATTTCATAATGACATAGAAATTTTGTCAACTTCATCAGATGGTTTCAGCAGATACACTTATAATAAGTGGAGCCAGGGTATGGCTAGTAAGCATTACTAGTTACGTTGTACTGAATAGCTTCCTGTTTTATGAAGAAGAAAAAATAGATCAATTTAATTCTACAAGATCGTTTTATGCAGCTTCCGCTACGACTTTCTGAGGGGTTATGGCAAGTAGAATTCGGGAAGAATATATTAGATGATTGGTCAAGAGACACCCCCCTCGTCAAATGTTATCCTCCGTTAATTATTCGCAAAGTGACAGTTAACGTTGCTCAAGTATAAGGCCATGTTGATTTGATTGTATGGATGACATCCATGCGCGCATCAATTTTCTACCGTTTCAAAAAAAAAAGTTTTGCCCATACTGTTAATCGTACAAAGCAGCCGGAAAATTAGCAAAAATATGCCGTTAATTGCAAAAGAAACCAAAATCGAAAGACAGCTACTAATGTCGTAGAATGAAAAAAAAGGAGTCATCATACATATCACATTATCACAAGTCGCTTGCTCCATGGAGTCTCGACAGCTTCTCCAGACCTGTCCTGGGCAGCCTGCCAGGCGGTGGTGAGGTTAAAAAAAAAGATTTGATCGTTTTTTTAGTATTTTTTAGACTTTTCTTACTGACCTTGATGGTATTCCTAAATATGGGGATGCCGTTTCTTTTTAGTTGCATTTTGTTCTGTCAGACAATGTCACGCGTAGACATATCAATGACCCCTACCCCCCCTTATTTTGTGTTTAAAATGTAAACCTCATTTGTTTATTCATTGTCCAAGCATAGCCTAGGTTGGGTTGCAGTACGAATCTCATAGGGTTCGAGCAAATGTGCTTAGGCACCCTTGTTGTTAGTAGTTTCTACACACACCATGGATTGATCGAAGCACAATATTCTGGCTACCTTGCCAATTCCGAAAGGTCAGAAAAACTCAATATCCGTCATATTCCCCCAAACATTGACATTTACGTTTGACTTATTGAACTTGAACATCAACTGTATGAAACCCCGTCCAATCGACCTTCACCCCCATTTATCGGGAAATGGTCGCGCCCCCGGTGACCTCCCTGTACTATAGAGCAATAAACTTCTCCGAAAAAAATGGTGACCTGAATTGCCCTTCAGTTTAGTCTGCTGAAAAAAGACCGGCCCAGTTTTAGTACATTGGCATCATCTCTGTATTCCATCGAGCCATGACCTGGGAAAGCCCACACACTCAATGGAAGCCCCAAGGGAACATAAACCATTATCTCTAATAGTTATTTAGTCCTTCGGGACGATCGTACTCTTTGCAATCAACAAGCTATGAAGGTTTGCTGTTTCAACAATTATGATTGCTTCGTTGGTTTCATACCTTTGAGTAAAGCACTGAAAACCCAAAGGTGCATAGTGGGTGCAGCTGAATATAAAGTACCTCTATTTTCGGCCTATATATTTTCAGTCATATTGAACAATATTTCTGAACAGAACAGTTTGGTGGAATGCCAACAGTTATATCTGGTGCCCATCTCGAAATGCGCTACGGTGCATAAGTTACAGACTCCGCAAGGAATCAGAGGCAAAGAGGCAAGTATTGAAATTGGTTCTATCAAATGATAACATTATCTGGATATAGACTATTGAATTCTTTGCAAGCAGACAAAAACAATTACCAGCCAAAACAATATCAGAACGGCAGAAACATTTGTTATTGCCCCGGGGAATGTAGCAAAATGACTCCAGTTCGTCGTTATATATACTGAATCTATAGTCTTAATAGATCTAGTACTGTATATTGAATAACTTAAAATATATATGGTCTATATACTAAATTGATATAATAAGTGATTTACTGACCTGATTAAACTACTCACAGAATGAAAATCATCTTCGTTTGTTAAAAGATTAGACCTAGCATGACTGAAGTATCAGGTTAAGAATATCGTAGAAGTAAACAAGGGCTCTATTTCATGTCATGCTATCAGGCAAAGAGGGCACATTGAAATGATTGGATTTTAAAAACAGCTCTGTCGACAATATAAATTGCAGCCAGATTTGGAAGAATGTGAAGAACAAGTATCTGAACGTGTGACAATATCAAAAAGACCATTTATTTCTTCTCATCCTCTAATGAGAAAAAAAAAACGCTACATGGTAAGACAAATCTTTAAACGGCCAGTTCAAAAATACGCACTACGAATTTTGCGGCTTGAACGAATGATATAATATCCTCGATTCAACAGAAAGCAACAATACAACTTTTACTGAGACAAGCGTATATTCAAGTAGGAACCAATATTTGTTACTAATATAATCCACACACTTGTCAGATAAACATTACGTATTATGAGTGTACGTATCCAAAGATATTAGATACGCATTGAAGCGTTAAATTTCTCAGTGCGAATGATATCCCCTGTAATGATATTTCCAAAGTCATCTATATGCAAATAAGGACTAGGGACTCCAACAGAAAATCATTAGATTAAAATCTTAGTGGAAAAATAACAGCATAACAGCAACAATATGCATCATAAATGTCTCACACTTTTCACAAATGTCTGAAACCGGACTTATAAACAGTGGCACTTACTGTTGTTTTTGTTTAGTAAATATAATACTCCAGTCATATAGAGGACACAAGCATGAACACCCACGTAAAAATGAAGTCGAGGAGAGCTCACTATACGTAATTACGTAACAAGGACTCTGAAAGTAACAAGACACTTCATAATCATACCATCATACCGTTCCCATTCGCGTGGGCGGCCATGTTGAGTTTTTGTGCAGCCCGCAAAAATTCAAAAGCCAACCGTTCAGCCCTCGACTCTGGCTGGAATCCTTCGAAAAACCCGCAGTGCCCTCCCTTCTCGGTCAGCGCCAAGAAGAAGTGAGGGTACGTGAGGAATAGTTCTGTAGGGATGCTTTCCTTCGGTACAAGTGGATCGTCCTTGCTACTGATACACAATAAAGGGACGGCCACTTCGTCTATCTCACGCGTTGGCTCGTTCTGTTCCCAATAATCCTCCATTGTGTGAACCCCGTTGGTTTTAGAAAACACTATTTCCTCGAACTCTACCATTGACCCTGACCTTAGTGCTGAAGCGCTATCCAACGCGTCAACTTTCTGTAGGCAAGACACGTGCGAGAGAAGCAATGCTTTTTGTCTCTGCAATAATATCCATCGGTAAAGGCTGGGGATAGCCTGGGAGGAGTAGAGGGTTTCTGCACAATATATTGGGGAGATACACACCGCTGCAGTGAGGTAGGTAGAGGAACCGTACTCGCCAAGGTACGAGATTAGAACCCCGCACCCCGTGCTCAGGCTGACCGCGGTGAGATCAGAACCCGGGTTCGTCGCTCGGATGTACTCCAAGGCCTCTCGGAAGTCTGAGGGATCGCCGAAGCTCTGGAGACGCGGCGTGGTGAGCGGGACATCGGTGTACCCGCGCTGCCTGAACACCACCGGGCGGAACCCTCGCCGCCACGCGCCGTGACAGACCCTCGCGACCCCGTCACCTGTCGTCACCACGCCGCTAACCACAATCACAACAGACCGGTGATCGTTCAGCGTCTTCTCCTCGTAGTTAGCCCAATCCAGCGCCACCACACCCCCATCCTTCAGCTCAAGGTACTCCCGCTGAAACCGCGGCTCCTTACCCGGACACACCACCGCCGACAAGGCCGTCTGGACATGCGGGCTGAGCGCCCAGGGAGTCGGGACGAAGGGGCTTCTCAACCCGAGGCACTTCTGCAGAAAGTACGGTCGCAACGACGAGTTCTTCGACACAAGCCTTGGCCCTAGGTCGTAGTTGGAGTCCACATATATCCACGCGACGTACAGGATAAAGAAAAACAAGCCTCCTTTGAGAACAAAAAAGGTAAGAAAGCTTCCTCCTTCGTCACTCTTGTCGCCTGCAGTAGTGTCCTCCATCCTTTGCCCACGCAATCTCCTGCAATCCAGCTCCAAATTCACTTCCAATCGACTGTTATACCCGTCATGAAAATAGGCTGGGCTATTCCCTGTTATTGGCTGCCCCGAAGTTGGATCGATCGTCAGACACCGTTAGTTGTTAGAGCCCGGGGGGCCAAAACCGCGGGAGGGAAGGAAAATTGTTTGAGTCTCGCGAGGCTCATACAACCATCATACAAATCATGTAGGTACGCCGCGGAAAATTCACATCTAAGGAATGGACCTGTCACAGCTTAGGCGTGGCGAGTGATACATGACGAATTACCATCCACGAACAGTGACACAAGGTTTTAACTTTCCGTGGCTGCCGCAAAACGGTAATCCAGTTATTTACGACGTGTCAGTAAAACGCACCACAAGACTGCCAGCCACAAGAAAAGGCTATTCCATTTGGGGGGCGTCAAAATGGGTACTTTCATGTTAACACCAATCAAATAATCTAAAAAAATTTAAACTCCTTTTCTGATTCCTGAAGTGTAGTCTACGACTTTTTTTCTAAAAGAAAGTCCATTTAACTCTAAGAAACTTTCCATTGGAGCAACATTGACAAAGAAAAATATAACACTAGATATATATGTCCTGCTGACATGTCCCAGTTTTTATTGATTTACACATGAGTAATTTATGGACGTGGCCTTTCAAACCTTGTACATCTCATCATTATGCGAACGAAGTCGCCTTTATCCTGAGCCAAAGTGTTCTCCCCGATACTGCTGTGGGACTGATGACTGTTATAGTCCAAAGTAAAAGTCAATTTTTGCACTATCAGAGCGGTATAGGCGCCAAATTGTGTAAAAGTTTGTAAAAGCACCAAATTTGGCACACATATAATTGAATGTATTTTAAACAAGTATAGATATGGACTTATTATGGACGCATTTCCATTTCTGCCCGGAATCAATTTTATGGCATTTTGGGCCATTTTCAGGCAAAAATTGCACACACTACTCTATGAGGGTCTGCATGCTCTTTTCCGTAAGGCGTAGGCAGGCCTTTTTAATTTGCCGTAATTCGTAGGGAATTCTTATTTTATTTTACGTAATTCGTAGTGGGATGAACCGTAAAGTGTTAGTAACATTCGTGAATTGAACGTAAAGCGTAGTCAGCCATCTCGAATTTACCGTAAATCGTTGTTAGGACCCCCCATGCAGACCCTCCTCTATAATTGGGTTCAATGCGAAGTCATGATGCTCATATTTTCTGTTCTGAATGATGACGAAGACTTGGGAGTGGGGGGAGGGGGGGCATATGCCAAGCGAGTTCAGACAAGCAAGCCAAGTCTGTCAGATGGACTACAGGGTGTTTGCATCCACGTGACCTTGACGTAATCATCGTCGGCCATGTTTAATGGTTAAACCTAGAGCTTGTCAGGCAGGTTCTGATTTACATATCTTATTACAGACACAATGAAATGAGTTATATACGGCTTCTATGCATACACAACACCTAAAATCGCGACGTCATATATTTTTTCTCCTATGCCATCTGGATATTGTCTTAGGATGGAGTCAGATATATGTATGTGACGTCAACGTGGCACGGCGTATTCCCTTTATGACATGTAGGGAGCATAAATAATGCTGAGATACATACACCCCCCATCTTCGTGCTGTCTATCAGATTACATAGGTTTGCCATTTAAGTCTTACTGTTTGAAAACGTAATTCATCACTAGTTATATTAAGATACAGAACCGCACGCATTGATCTGAGAACATTCGACAACATATAAAAAAAAGAGTTTTATCATCACCACGATTAATGTACATGCAGAGATAAGTTCATTTTTTTATATTTTATCCTTTTGATTTTCTACCATTGTTCTTTTGACTGTTCTTCATCTTTACTATGTCATATCTGGCGGTATCTTTTAAGTAGCAAATGTCGAACGTTTAACGCCATTGAATCTTCCACCATTCTTCCCACATGATCAAGCACCGCTAACCGTTTCTCCCTTGTCTTTATTAGCACATATAGCCGGGTGTTGCGTTGGAAGTATTATGACCTTTGAATACTCTACAAGCCGTATTAAGCTTTTGCTACGTTTCAAAGTATCAAAAATATAATAAGTGCCCAAGTGTTTCAAAAAGGCATCCTAAGCAATATTACAGCCGCCTTAAAAGTGGAAATATTCCGAATAATGCAGTCTGTATAATATTGACATCTAATGCACTATTTTTTTAGCACATTTACATCATTATTTCATAAATTAAGCCGTTGAAAACGGAGCAGAAACAAGTCGCATGAGGATTCCTGATCAAGGCCTAATTTGTTTTTTTTTTGGGGGGGGGGGCAATAATAAGGAATATCTTCGTGCAACTTGTCTCTGGGCCGTTTTAACCGCTCAAAGTATGAAATAATGATGTAAATGTGAGAATGTAAATGTGAGAATACTCTGTAGTTAATGTCAATATCCTGCAGATTGCCTTATTCAGAATATTTCCACTTTTAAGTTAACGCTGTAACATTGCTTAGGGTGCCTTTAACAGCCTTCCATTGACGTCTGATAGCCCTAACTACTGCTCTATATTACTTAGGCCATGTTGATTTTATCATTTGGATGACATCCGTGCGCGCGTCAATATTTGGCCGTTCCCAAATGAAGAAAAAAATTGAACGTATACTGTAAATCGCATAAAACAGGTTTTAGATGAGCAAATGTATGCACTAAATCGCAAAGATAATATTGGAAGACGGATATTGATGTTATAGAACGCAAAGACAAAGATGACAATGTTAACAATTAATGAAAGGCATATCATTTGATACACCATACTCTATGGCCCTCTATGTGTTTTGTCATTTGTTCAACACCCTGATAATATATTTCATTATGAAGGCATTTTTAATCAAAATTTTATTTCATTTGCACGCTCACCTCAGTTTTGAGGTTTACATTGGATGTCATCCATATAATAAAGCCAACATGGCCTTAGAAAATGTACACATGTTTCAGAAAGACAGCATTGTCAACGCTGACGCATCTAACTAGGGGTGGGTATCGGTACAGAAAATTCAGGTCCAGGTCCTGTTCAGGTCCATGCAGAGGATCAGGTCCAGGTCCAAACCTGAACCGGACCTGATTCAGTATGTGAAAACATGTGAATGGAAGATACTCAAGACAATGGTCCATTTTGCTACAAAAAAAGTACGTTTTATGGAGTATTTGACCCCCATTTGCGTTCTACAATCCTACTAGACTAACTGCCTCTGCATAATTGATTGTAAATCTTCGCAGAAATGACTATAAGGTATATATACTCTGCCTCGCTCTTGCTATTTTCCTCGACCGGTAAGCCCAAAAAATGTGTAAATTCCTGATTACATAATCTGTTTAGTTTACAAGAAGCCCAACATCCGGTCCACCGATTTTTTCAGGTCCGTTTTTTCCGGACCGGTCCAAAAAGAAAAACCGGTTTTGTACCGGTCCACCGTACTGGTACCCACCCCTGCGTGGGACCGCATGGCACGATCGGGAGCGCGTTGGTCTCAGGCCCGAGAGGTCCCGGGTTCAAATCCGCTTGCCGTGTCACCGATCTTGTGCCCTTGGGAAAGGCACTTTACACGACTTTCCTCACCTAACTCAGGTGTAAATGAGTACATAGCTGCGGCTAGTAGCAGTGACAGGCCTTTATGGTGGTGACAGGTCATAGGGGCATGTTCGGGCATGACGCACCCGCCATGACGCACGAGTCAGGGGTAGGAGGAACCCCTTGCATCCTTGGTCGGAAGTCCTCCTAGGAGACGGAAACTCCAAATAATAAACCTGCATCTGCTGGGGCCGTCTTACGTGGCAAACAGTTCTGTCCCTGTAGGACTTAGTGCGCCAGTAGACGAGAGGGTGGAGAAGGATGTGCACACCCCTCCTTCACCTTAAAAAGTCACGTGCAGGCCAGGCAGACTGGTCGTCTAAGCAACCTTGTCTGCCTACCATTGATCTTCGGATACGAAGTAACAGCCATCATCACCCACCCCTACATCTACTATTGAAAGATGATGTATGCCCAGTCTGGCTCCAGGAGTCCGGGCTGCGCCGTGGAATAATCATTCTACCGCATGAATCGGGCTCAAGAATCGTGACAACTCTCTGTGTATTCACGCTCTGAGCAAATGACAGGCACTTGCTTCTATTCTGTTCTCACTCTTGAAAGGCTATTGAAAACACCGCTGCTGCAATCTTTTGATCCACAGTAGAGATGATTTGACTGGCAACGGCAATCAGTGTTGATGACTTCTTTCTTGTCCTGTTCAAAGTACCATTTAATAAGTAGTTATATAATGAGCTATATTGTTTTCTCTTCTTTCGTACAAACCGTTTCTATGGCAATGTGGTAGGAGCGAGAGTTATGATTTTCTTTCACAAATTAACTCTGAAAGCCGTCTGTCGCCTCATGTTGTTCAATTTCTCTTCACATTGTTTGATTTGTATTTTCATGTCTCACACGAATGAACATAAATCAGGTGCATTTACATGGCTTCATTGCGCCAGTACACACATAATCATTGCTATACAGTCTTGCATTTGTCCTAGTTTTTTTGTGTTCATTCAGACCCTGCTGAGTCTTTTGATGTTCTAGAAGAAATTGTTCACTTCATCTACCGTGCCTTTTTTGTTTTCTGTACACAAACTCTCTCTCGCGCGCGCGTACGCACACACATACATACATACACACACACACTCTAACACAAACACACACACACACACTCTCTCTCGCACACACACACAAATATTCTCTCATAAACACACACACAAACAAACACACTCATGCACTCACTCACACGAACGCACACACAGCGCACGCACACACACGCACACACACACATGCACGCACACACAGCACGCACACACACGAACACACACGCACACACACACGAACACACACACACACACACACACACAGGTGCAGATCGAGCTACAGTCGGTGATTACTTCTCCACTTCACTGACCTATAAAATTACCCGACACATTATCGGAAGCCTACAAAATTAACACTCCCATCTCCGTGCGTGCTGTCAGGAAGATAAAACGTGGTTACGCCAATGTAATTACAATCATTATAACTTAGTAATTGATCCCGTCGATTTTGTTCTTGTCACGTAAGCCCATAGGAACTGACCTTGCTAATTTCTATTTAAATCATCTATGACCCTTCATTGGAGCAAATTGCTGAAAATCAACCCTGCTCACGCTGGCGATGTGCTGCAAGTAGCTAAGGTTCAAGCAAAACAGCGGAGAATTCCGAGGAGGATTCTAACCCTTGTCCTGCGGAGCCCGTATATATACGGGTTGTATATACATGATGCCGTATGTGGGCGCAGTATCTTTTCAAGTTTGGGGCATTTCTCCCTTAGGCCACAGCAAGTAATTTTTATGGATGACATCATATGCAGACTGAAAAATTAGTGAGATAGGACGAAAAAAAAACAAGATGGGTAAAAAAAAAACAAGATGGCTAAATTTTCCAAATAAAAGCAATAAACATTGTAAAAACTAGAATTGAAGCGACGAAACATATCATTAAAGCCAACAAGGCATTCATTCCAGTATTCAAGACACAAACTAGTGTAGTGAAGGTGTGGCACACTGGTATCACTTATCAACATGGCAACTACTCATTGCATCCAAAATGGTGCTACTTTTACAACTAACTAGTTTCATTTCTACAACTACAGTCATGGCTACCTGGCTAGTGTGACTTCTACAAGTACAATCATTAGCCTACAACACAACATATTTGCCCATTTTGGTACTTTCTCGTCATGTTGACCATTCCGAAGAAAAAAATTCTTTTTTTTTTCCTGAAATTAGGCGAAAATTAATGCGCGCGCTGATGGCATCCATAAAATTTACTTGCTGTGGCCTTAGATGCATATATGCGGCATGCTGCAGCAAACCGCATCGATTGGGGAGGTACATCTGCAACAGCAGCACAGAATAGGTCAAGTTCGACTAATATGATTAATTAACCGACTTATGGGGGGTTAAATTAGCACCAAAAATTCCAACCAGACAAGGGTTTTATCAGAGTAAAGCTAAGGGTACAACCCGCCGTACGTACGATTTGTCCGTACGTTTTTTTTGGGAGGCCACCTCAGTCAAGTATTTCTGAAAACGTTCAGGCTGTACAAGGTAGGCACGTCGCCCGTACTGGCACACGAATCCGCAGCTCGATGGCACACAAAGTTTTTCATGCACGTAACGTTCTACGGCGTGTCTGCAAACGTGGGCTATCTTTTGGGATCCGTAAGAGTACCACCTCCGCACGAACTCGAAGGGAATTCGACAGATTTTGGAGCACGCAGGCACACCGTAGAACTTTGTGGAGGCAAAACTCTGTGTGCCATCGGGCTGCGGATTCGCCCCACGCACCCCCCCCCCCTTAAGTGCTAGTACGGGCGACGCGCCTGCCCTGTACAGCCTGAAAGTTTTCAGAAATACGTGGTGCACCATGGGCGTGGCCTCACAGAAAAACGGACGGACAAATTGCACGTACGGCGGGTTGTGCCCTTAGCTTTAGCAAAATTTGCAATAAAGATCTTCATTCATTCTTATCAGCAATTCCGTTTTGATCCTGCGATCAATAAAGCCAGCTGTGAAAATGTCAGAGTACGTCATAGAATATCGAAGATGACACTTGAAGGGTGCTGAGAAAATTCAAGATGACGCAGATGTCTCTAAGCACGCATTTCAACTTGAAAGGACGTGAGGGAGGTTGGCTGCTAATGAAAAGGTAGCGAAGCTAAATAAAGCTCTTTGTGCGTTAACGTTGAATAGATGGAAATCATAGGCCCAAGGACGTGCGAGAAATCTAGATAAAGACGTCGACAAGTCTTGCCTTGGACTGTTTGAACGCAAAAGAAAGGACTGCACACTTTTTAGTACGTTCGTAATCTTTGCAGAAAAATTGTTGAATTGAAGGAATGCTAGAGTTATATTTCAATTTTCATGCAATTGTTAATTTCGGTCTTTGCTTATCTGTTTGTTCCTCTCTTTGTTTGCTCTTCTTAATATTCAAGCAGATCGTAAACGTTTACGGCTTGTGGAGACCGGGTCCAGAATACTACTACGAATGTATTTGAGTTCGTGGGGATTTAATTTCGCGGTAGAACCATGCACAATGATCTCTTACTGTCATGGAAAAATGTTCGCGGTGGTTTTAGGTTCGCGGTGAAGTGTCCACTGCGAAAATCGCGAACATTCAACCACCGCGAATGTTTTTGCATTTACAGTATCTGCTAGGAGATTAAGCTGTTTTTCATAACAAACAGATGGCTTTCGTTCGCGTTTTGTAGATCTGGTTTCAAATTGCGCCAAGAAGTAGTTACCCAAGCAACTGGATATGACTTTGCAAACGGTCAGACGTTTCAGACAGCCATCCGGCGTCTTTGGTCAGTGACACCTTTCAAATTGGTTTAGGTTCGACAATGCCTTGAAGAGGCGTCGTTGAGATCATTCACTGTGACGGATGTGTGCAAGTCAGATTCAGTTGTGACTCTAAAATGCAGCTCTAGAGGAGTGTCCCATCATATGTTACGGTTTTAAGTGCAATTCGGGTTAAGTCCAGACGGCGTACGACATATGATAAGAGTAGATAACCCGGTTAGTGTGTGCGTCAGGGCGTTATCGTCTTTCACAGCTTCGCGCCAAATGTAGGACCAATTCTCTTAAGTGATTCGCGTGTCTGTAATTAGGTTACATAAAAGCAGAATTAAGTTACACAACAGCGCCATAATGGTGATATGTAAAGTTGAAATCTTATACTAGCCTGGTTGTGGCTAATTTCCTAGACGCCGGAAAGATAACTAAAGTAGAAAGGTAGCATTTGCAAGCCTAGCCTTAGCAACTGCTACTCTGTTCATTCTTACTGAAACGCATTCATATACACAACAGTATATATGTATAGTGACCAGCCCCTCTAGCTCTGTCCTGCCACTTGCTACACATTGTAATAGAACACCACAGGGTGTGTGCTACTTAAGATAGACGAAGAGAAAAATAAGGAGAAAATAAGGACCCAAAACTATATGTTTTATTTCCGTGAAGGTAAACATAACAACTGTTTATTTAGCCGAAGAGTCTGTCCCAACTGTCCCAATAGGCGAAGCAGGGGTAACGAAATTGCCTACCCCATCTAAACCAGAATGGTTTTTCGATACGCTTTTCGATAAGTGTAGCGGGTTCTATTTACTTGCCCGTGGTGTGGATCTCCCCAAACACGGGACCTCCATTTAACGTTATATCCGGGGGATGGCCTAAGCCGAAGATAGGTACTCTTTTTTCACCTGAGTGAAGTGAGGAAAGTCGCGTTCAGTTCCTTTCCCAAGGGCACACGATCGGTAACACGCACCATCTGACATGACAGGTTTCGACCTCGCCACCTCTTGGGCCTGAGCAAAAAGCGCTGTTGATTACGCCACGCAATCCAACTTTCAACCGACAGACTTACGTCAACCATGGTCGCCTGAAACAAGTTCGGTACATCGATCAAACCCTGTGCAGATTATGTAAGATTCACTTGTACTTATCCCCTACAGAATGCAATTTCAGCTCCAACATTGCCGCGGGAGAGAATCATCGATCACATGTCACCAAGGGAGAGATAACGTTTCTCTCTGTTTCTTCACAACGTCATTTTGACTCAAGGACAGAACATTACGGGAGACACAAGACAATGACAATGAAGTTTATTGCATATTCATGCCTCATTGGGGCTAAATGCCGTCAGTTTGGTACAAAAGGTAGTAAACGCAAAGTTATACTATAGTTTACATGCATCTTCTCTCTTCCTAAAACATTTGTAGATGAACTTACTGAGATTTTCCAGTATATCGTGGTCAGATGATGACATAAGATATTTGAACATATCTTCCTTCGTTATGTGTGCATATTTCTGAACTACATGTGTAGCATTAACGAATGTATTGTGCAGATCATTGTACAGTGAACACTCTAGGACAAAATGTATTTCGTTTTAATATAATAGTAATAACTTCTTCCCATAGAAATGGTACATACTTAAAATGATGTGTCTTAGAACAGCTAGGGATAGAAATAGAATCATCGAGTCCTAGCGTTGAATAAACATGTCAGCGATTAAAAGTTGAGTCCAGATGAACTATTGCAACAAAGAACCTGTAACTGTGTAGCATTAGCTCCATAGATTGTATGATTTAAAATTCAAGTTATTTTGAGTAAGACACGTATTTGATTGAAAGAAACTACTCGGCGTATAGATAATGCACGTTTCGTACAATTTTATCCTTTTCAGTCGTCGTTGTCCGGAGGCCTTCAGTGATATTCTTTTCTCTAAGTGTTATTATCATTATCAAACATGATATGTGTTGACGGTATAACACTACAAATGCATGCGTTACTAGCACAGCAACAAAGCAGCTGGTGTCACCGATGAGGAAGTTGACGGAGTTCTTGCCTTGGAAACGCTATAGCAAGTACATTTTATGGATTACATCATTAAGTTTTGCCTGATTTAAAAAGAAAAGAATATTTTCCTCCTCGGGGATGGTCAGTAGACCAAAATAGGCAAACTTATTGTGTTGTAGCCTATTAATCATACGTGTAGAAGTGACACTAGGGAGGTAGCCATGACTATAGTTGCATTACTGAATTTTTGTCACGTTTTGTCACTTCAAATCTTGTTACTATTTTTATGGTGTCTATTTTGAAAATATAACCATCTTTTTTTTTTACTCATCATGTTTTTTTTTATTCTGCATAGGATGTCATCCATATAATTTACTTGCTTTGGCCTAATCGGTATTAAGAAGTACCCGACCTTGGTAAAACGATCGGGTTGGAATGGAATTTCTGGCTGAAATATAGTACAATTTCCTAAACGTTTAATTCTCTTCGCGTCCGGAAATCTTATAGCTAAGTCCTTTTGACGTGCAGTAGCATCTCCGTATAGAGGTCAATATTCGCAAATATGTAAACATATCTGGCTGAATGGTGATAAAATTTCAAGCCAGACAATCGGTATCAAGAACGACCCAACCCTTGTAAAACGATCGGGTTGGAATGGAATTTCTGACTGAAATGTAGTACAATTTCCTAAACGTCTAATTCTTTTCGCGTCCGGAAATCATAGCTAAATCCTTTTGACATGCAGTATGTTTGTGGAGGTCAATATTCGCAAGTATGTAAATATATCTTTCTGTATGGTGATAAAGTCAGGCATTAAGTTTCTCCATTCACAAAACGCACACGTATGAAAACGCTCAGGTGGAACGAGATAGCGAGAGTTAACTACGCAAGAACTTTCAGAATGTAGTTAACCCAAATGGGTTTCCGAGATCACCATCAATGTTGTATTTCGGGGAATGGTTTTATATGGGGACCGACGTTACCGAAGTGCCTTTCGCTAACACTTGAAATTAAGTTTGTAGATTTGTAGCGTTTATATCTATTATCGCCTTCGCCAGAATGGCAAAAGTTTATGAAAACGGTTTAGCCAGGACTTTTTTGGTCTTTTTGGGTCTAACAGCATATAACTAAAAAAGTTGTGGATGGAGTTTAATGATATTTCGTAGTTGTGTAGCGGTTGTAAAAAAAAGGTCAAGTTCGAAAATGGTATACCTGTTTTTTTCCTACTGGTTCCCAGGGAGCTTTTTACGTAGGTGCGTTTGTCTGTGAACAACATAACTTGAGATGTTGTTGATGGATATTAATGATCTTTGGTGGAACAAATATTAATAGGACAGGACCATCATAACGCCCACAATTTATAAGGTCAGACAACAGACATTCTTTATACGAACCCTTGTTTCATTGGCGAAGGTATTGGTTCATGGTTATCATATAGCGAGAGTTAACTACAGGAGAACCCAAATGGTTTTAAAATTTCAGAGAGCACTATACAGCTAATTGTATTACAGGGAATGGCTCTACCAAAGTGCCTTCCACAAACACGTGCTGGAAATGATGTTTGCAAATTTGTAGCGTTGTAATCTATCCTATCATCTTCTTCTGGAGTTCTGTACATGCACTGAGACAGTTAGAAACGCGAGTCGTGGACGCGTGACTTAACTTCAGAGCAACTGGACGCTTTCCAACTAGGAGGAAACTAATTTCTACTGGAAGAGTGAACAACTTTATCGTACATTTTCGCCAAATTTGGCTATGCATATGTTTGAGTCACATAAAGGAAAAAATATATAAATGGCTACGGTATCATGTATAAAACGCCTATGTAATTTTCCCGGATAACCTTGTTGTGGGATCGGTAATGGTGTCATTTTCGCGGCCAGTAAGGTCTCAAAATTGACCATTTGCCACGATGAGATTGCCCTTACTTCTATGACTGTCATTACTTTCAACGTAGCTAACACTCTTCCTACTTGGGTCCATGCACCTGATCTTATTTTCTAAAATCCACCATGACCTAAGACTTATCTAACTAATTTTTGCACATTGCTATCTGTTGTGTGACGTGAAAATCTGTATCTTTTCTTTTCCATCTCAATTCATTGATATGCTAATGACAGTTGCAAGTGGGGCAGATCTTAACCAATCACATTGCCGTTTGTTCTGTGACGTGAAAATGTGAAGCTTTTTTGTTTCTATCTAAATTCTATTTATTTGTTTATTCCTGTTTTCTGTATACAGAGTTGACACACTCATCAGTACTTTGCGCACTACTTTCCATTTGTGCCCTGTACAAATTTATTAATATGCAAGTGACAGTTGGAAATGGGGCAGTTTTTAACCAATCATATTACCATTTGTTCTGTGACCTGAAAATGTGGAGCTTTTCTCTTCGATCTCAATTGATTAATATGCAAATATCACTTGCAAGTGGGGCAATTCTTAACCAATCAGCGTTCACTATTTCCGTCAGAACAATGCCTGATTTCCCTTCGATCCCACCGCGCTTACTACTAGTACTGTAAATGCAGAAACTTTCGCGTGGTTTAATGTGGCCTCTTCACCGCGAACTTAAAACCACCGCGAACATTTTTCCATTGCAGTAAGACACTACAGAGCATGGTGCTACCGCGAACTTTAAACCACCGGGAAAAGTCATTTTCCCCGGTACCGCGAAATCAAATCTCCGCGAACTTTAATACATTTACAGTATTTCGGCCATGCCATAGACCTATCAATAGCACGTCGTGTCCTACTTTGCAGGATAGATTGACAATTAAGCAACGTGCCGAGAGTATTTGACCAGGTATTCTTTTCTACCCAAGCACTGGGGCTTGACTGGAACGCCCGAAAACTGGGTCAGGCGGTTGTTTTCTTCGTGTTGATCTTACTTAATGCGATTCAGAGTTTTTACAGACGGATTTTACAGGTCAAGAGATGTCAAGGACGGGCCGAGACAACAGCACATCCGCCATTGCGTGGTTCTTCAAGTAGAGTTTTAGTGGGTTGTTAACAATGGCGGATCGTCATGCGCGGACCTCTTCACTCCTCTTGAGACAAGCGGCGTAACACAGAAAATAGGGCCACTCTAACGTCAACATCTACTGTTTCATGTCAGGTCTGTGGTTCATGTATGTGTCGACTTTCATGGAACGTGTTTGGCGTAAGTTTGGAGTAAGAAGGACCTAGCAGGATTCCAATGTGACGGTTTGTGACAACACCAGCCCACTCAACACAATCTCGTCCTTGTCCAACTGTACTCAAGGTGTTCAACAATACAGGGCGAAAGAAACCAGGCAAGTGGTATGAATCGTTTTACTTGGTTCGACATATAACCTTCCTTCTGTATGAGGGGGAAAGGGGTGGTTGCATGTCTTACATAATCCTTAACATAATCATTGATATGATCACGAGTCTTATATAGTCGTTATAAATCATGTACAACTCACCTTCGTTGTGAACTGTTCTATATGCTTTACCTGTTATTCGCAACATGGTAGGTTTACCTGTGCTAAACTTCGATGTCACCACCACCGAACAACGTGTTTCAATCGGGTGTAATATTATAAACTCCTGATAGTTTAACATAGCTATGCTTGATAGTGCATGGTCTAACGAGTTGTACTAGGCTATTACGTAACTTTACGTCATTCCTGACCAATGAAATAACTTGTATCAAATACCTGTGACTTAGTAATTGTACTAACGTATCGCATATGGGGGGTGGGGTGGGGATTATCCGCAGCCTGATGGCACACAAAGTTTTGCCTGCACGTAAAGTTCTACGGCGTGTCTGCGTGCTCCAAAATCCATCGGATTCCCTACGAGTTGGTACGGAGGCGGTACTTACCACTTACGGATCCCAAAAGATTGCCCACGTTTTGGCAGGTAGACAGCACGTACGGTGGGTTGTGCCCTTCGCCTAACGTAGTTGTGCGGAGGCCACGAGTTCTCTGTCAGCATGGGTTAAACAAACAACAACTCCAGCAGCGCCCCTCCTGGGTCAAGTCCAAGTTCAACCTTAGAACAGCCACTATGTAGGAATTTGCTATGTTACTGATGGGGAAAACACATCTGTAGGGTAGTGTAGGAAAAACAGAACTTGATGAACCAAGGGGGCGGAGGAACATGTCAGTGTAAAACGTCATGGCGGAGGGGTTTAAAAGTGAAGTGAAATGACGATTAATACACGCGGATGGTGGAATTGATATGAGCAGTTTGTGAAATTTTGTAAAACAATTTTCAATTTATTACGTAAAACGTCACTGTACAGTTTTCAAAAAATTGGATGACTTCTTAGAAATTATGCAATTCGGCTTGGGACTGCAGTGTTATTTCAAGTTTAACAAACTATTCCTTCATTCAAATGAAAAAAACAACAACTAAATACTGATTTTTTTCCACGTCAAAGAGGAAAAAATTGCATAATGTGACAAAAATATTGGGTGCTTAGATGCATGGTAGCGTAGAAAAATGTCCCTAAAACCCGTGCTATCTCCCTGTTTTTTAAGTTACTGTCTCACGTTTAAAATGAATGGCTTAAGTCTTCACAAAGTTCCTTATATAGGTCTTGTAGTCTTTACTTGACTGGCCTTTGTGTAGTGTTAGCTCTAAAGAAGTCGGCTTGCAACACCACCCGTCTTATCCCTGACATTTCTACATGACCCCCCCCCCCCCTCTGAGCAGTACATCACATCAGTCTTCACATCCCGACTTGTCAATGAGAAACTTCCCGAAGACGCACTTAAGACGCTCATCCTGAGACGCGATGTCTCCAGTCTAAGTTATCTTCACAAAGACTTTGTTGTGTTCCTCTGAAGGAGAAACGCCAGAGTGGTTGGGTAACGGATGACAGAGCGCTGACACAAGCCGCGCGGTTGGTCTGATACTGACCCGCCATACTCATGGAGGCACAACCTTGAGGTAAGCCCGAGTCACAGTGACGTCGCAGATAATTTCTTACATTTACCCTTCTTATATACCGCTGTGTCTACATCTTAAGTATTCTGGAGATTCAGGGCGCCTTTAGTGGGACCTCAGAACAGTCTTAAGAAGTGTTATCGGCTCGCCAGGTCGTGAGTAGTGATGAATGTTTGTGACGATTGCAGACGATCTGGGGTAATAGTAGTTCAAGGCCAAGAGACTCAGCACACATTCTGAGACAGAGTGCAACGTTTTTATACTTAAATCATGTAACGTTACTATAATTATGACTTGATCTTCCATCTGATACAGAATCTACTAAAAGTAGACTCTATATTACTTAGTGATGAATGCTTGTGTGACTGCGGGGGGGGGGGGGGGCATAAAGGTGGCTTAAGGTCAAAAGACTCAGTACACGGTCTGAGATGAAGTCCAACGTTTTTACACTTTAATCATGTAAGATTATGACTTGATCTTCCATCTGAGACAGAATCTAGTAAAGTCGGCAGTATATTACTTAGTGATTAATGCTTATGGCGATAGCAGACGACCTTTGGTAAAAGTGGTTCAATGCCAGGAGACACAGTGCACAGTCTGGGTGCAACGTTTTTATACTTTGATTGTGTAAGGTTATGAAATGATATTCTATCTGAGACAAAATCTACTAAAAGTAGACACTATATTGCGCCCATACAGAATAGACGATAGTTTAAAGCTTGTTAAAAATTGCCAGAGTCAAATTTGTTAGCGGGGTCAAAATATTGATATATACAAGAGTTGATACCCTGTTTTGGCAATGTTTAACGTTATGTAACCTACCACTAAATCGTTTGAGAATTTCTGTGTGTGTAATTTATTTGACAGATGTCCAGTGATGGGCGTGGATCCAAATTGTATTTGGCACGTAGCGACGGAAAGAAACTCATGGCAGGTTTTCAAACACTTTTACCGTTGCCAACAATGTAGAATACAGTAATTGAAGACTATCTCTGTGGGTACACGTGTATAGATTTAGAGCAGCACGCCAGGGTTACAATTGCAATCTGGTTGAGCGGATTGAAAGTGACAGAACGGAAAAACAAGGGCGCACACATATACGCATATACTTGCATGCACATATACACATACGTACATATAGACACACATATAAAATACGCACCACATGCACACAGCATACACACGCACTCACACACGCGCGCACACTCATACTGACCCACCCACACCAATAGACACAAACACAAACACAAACACACAGACACACACACACACACACACACACACACACACACACTCACACACAAGCAGAGATATGTGGAACATAAAAACAGAAACGCACACAGACAGAATCCCTCTGGGTCTGCCCTTGACTCCATGGTCCGCACGTATTTCGGTTTATCGTTTCCCCGTTTGATCATCAGTAGGTCACAGGTCGGTTGGCACACCCACTCATCTTCCTCACCCGTCCGTAAACATCTCCCCGCTTAGCCCTTTAGTCCGTGGTAATCAGCGTTCAGGTCGGCTTCCCAACATTTCCCCATCCTTTCTACCAGGCCCAGTGATTAATGACTCTCGCCAATCCTGTCGTCAGGAACTGAGTGCTAATATTTGACCAGTCGTGCTCCGTGCTGGCGACGTGTTGAGGGAACAATTTACGGCGGGGAAAGGGTCGCTGCCCGGCGGGGAATAGGCAAATAGACTCAACTGGCATCACATAACGACAGTTTCAGTCCTTTTTAGGTTCGAGTTACCAATCAGGTAGGCCATGTTGATTTAATTCTATGGATGACATCTTCTGGGAACCCCCAAGCTGATGTGAGCGTGCGAATGAGAGAAGGGTTTGCCAAAAAGAAATTGCCTTCATTATGAAATCTAAGTGGCCAAGAAGGTTAAGAAAACAACTTCACGCACATAGTATGGTATACCGAACAATGTATTCTTGATTAATATCTTTCCGTAGTGGTGTCTTCTTCTTAAATTAATTTGGGACTGACTTTGGCATTCTACGACTTATGGAAGGAACGTTTTTGAATATGTTTTGTAAAGTACGACAAATATTTGCTCATTTTGCATCTGCTTTGTGCTTTGTAACGATGTACAGAACTGTCGAAATCTTTTTGGAACTGTCAAAAAATTGATGTCTGCGTGGATGTCATCCATATGATAAAATCAACATGGTCTTAATTGTGACATGTGACCGAACGAACATGCATTGAAGTTGATACTGTCCACCGCCCCGTTAATGGCCCATTCACACTAGCCGGAATGCCGTCTGAATTATATAATCCTGGGTATTCGTTGTGCATTCTAGAAACTTACTTCGTTCCAGGCATCTCTGACCATTCTTGGTGTCGTCCCGAATGTTTTTGTTATGCTCAAAGCTTTCAAGTGCCGAAGTGGAGAAATATCGAATGGCATTCAAAATGTATTCTAACTGCAGTATGACCGTATTTTAAGGCATTCCAACTAGGGCTGGGTACCGGTACGGTGTACCGGTACAAACAGGTTTTTCTCATTGGACCGGTCCAGAAAAACCGGACCTGAAAAAATTCGGTGGACTGGATGTTGGACCGATTGGAAAATGAACTGATTATATGATCAGGCATTCGCACGTTTTCGGGGTTACCGGTCTAGGCAAATAACAAGAGGGAAGCAGAGAAGACTCTACAGTCATTTTTAACAACTTTTACAGTCAATCGTACAGATGTAGTTAGCCTTGTAGGATTTTTAAAACGCCAGTGGGAGTCGAATACTACACGAAACAGATTTCTTTGTAGCAAAATGGACCATTGTTTTGAGTATCGTCCATTCACAAGTTTCCACATAATGAATCAGGTCCAGGTTCAGGTCCGGACCTGGACCTGATCCACTGGACCTGAACCGGACCTGGACCTGAATTTTCTGTACCGGTACCCAGCCCTAATTTTTACCCAGCCCTAATTATTCGAAACATTTTGATCTCATTCGATGGAGAACCGAAATGGCAAGCGACTTCAAATCCTGTCACAATGTGACTAAAAGAATATCTGAAATGCAGTGAGAATGCCTAGAATGCACTACAAATACGCAGGAATAGACATATAATAGTTATTCTGGCGGCTCATTCCTTCTCGTGTGAATAAGATATAACGTCCATTTGGAATTCCCACCCGAATGTGGCACGAAGTTTACAAATTTTTCATTCTGGCAGGTTCTGCAGCTGCTTGATTCCTGCTGATTCGGTTTCAGTTTAAAGGCCATATAAGGCCAACACTTTCATGTAACTCGTCCCGAAACACGGCGTCAACTTGAACATAGCATGATGGATGCATCTCATTTTGGTACCGTTTGTATACCGGTCCCCTTAAGCACAATTTTCGTCACTGTCATACGGCTGGGTTATATCTTAAGTGGAAATCTAGCTGAGATAACACCAGGACATTGCAATTCAAAACTCGTAACTCAAAGTTTTGCTAAGGCCACAGGAAGTAAATATTATGGATGACACCCTATGCAGTGTACTAAAATAATGAGAAAAACAGGACGGCTAAATTTTCAAAATAGACACCATAAAAATCGTAACAAGATTTGAAGTGACGCAACGTGGCACCACAACTAACAATGCATTCATTCCTGTATTAAAGAAGTGAACTAGTGTAGTAAAAGTGATAATAGTGTATCACTTACTAAGCTGGTAACTACAGTAATGTCTTTCATATTGGTGTCACTTTTACAACTACCCAACAAGTTCTACTTCTGCAACTATAGTCATGGCTACCTCCCTAGTGTCACCTCTACAAGTATGATTATTAGGCTACAACACAGCATGTATATGTTTGCCTATGTTGGTCTATTTGACATTCTCCGAAGAAGAAAAAAATATTGATGTCATCCATAAGATTTACTTGATGTGGCCTAACAACCTGAATCGATTTAAAAGTGCGACCTGTCTCGATAAAATGACACACACATAAAAACGTGATAACTTTGAGAAATAACCTTGGGATTAAAAAAATCGACAACGATGATAGAAGGGACAGACATATAAAAATAACGCAATGCGCATCTCAAAGCAAATCGTATAAGAGAAGATTATATTGATTGCATATTGTTAATCAAATTTGACACCTGTATGAAAAGTGTTCGCCTGGAATCCATTTCGTTCATTACTTCAATAATAAGTTTATTGTGAATTCGTGCCGGTAGGCTAATTGCAAGTGAGCGATTATTAATGGTAGTGTACAAGCAGAAAGTGAGTCATAATGTATATAAGTGAAGCTGACAATGGAGATTGAACTATAATGCTAATCTATAATAAGGTTTCTATATGTCTGTTGACTCTGTTCGCCAGGATACCTTCCAGATCCACACAGAGTGGACTGAATAGGCTTTTGAAAAAGAGTGCAGTTTTGAAACATGATTATTCCTTTTTTGCTGTGTAGGTAATCTAGATACATTGGATTTGTCTTCAAAAACACAAATACATTTTGTACTCATACTGGCACCTGTAGCTGGTTTGTGCACTGATTTCATCGCTTGGCAGTTGGTAAGGCCACACCGACTTAATCTTATTGATAGAGACCCCAATCTAATGCGCAAGGAAGACAAAAAAAGAAACACCCAGCCAAAATGCTGCTAAACCACAGGCTTAAGCGTCCAGTTCGTTCTTTCCCAGGTTTGGTTTTATCTTATGTTCACCTCCAGTAAGACTGTAAGAGACAATCGTTGCCATTTTGACAGTTTTTTTTTTTTTTTTGCCGTTTGCCATTCTTGTTGTGTGCTGCACTGTGGCGCTATGCTCTAACCATGTGCCCCATAACCCTGGAGAGCACAATCCTCTGGCAAGTGTGAAATTCTGATTGATCGGGGATACTATTAGGTAACATGTGGCTTTCTTTTCGGAACGGACGAAAATCAATGCTCGCATGGATGTCATCCATAAAATTGTGGCCTTATTAGATGCGCAAATAGTACACTTATTATGTACTAGATGGAATATGCTAGTACCACTGGTGTGGTGTTGCGTACTTGAAACTATTTAAGACAATAGGATATCTCTTTGCTAGCCTGGGCCGTTCACCATACTTCTTCTGTCAGTACCGAGACACAAAAATTGATTGTGACTGGACGATGATGCATTACACACGGTTATGATAATTATATTTCCCGGGCACCGTCTGGCGCCGGAACACTAATGCTGTGAAAAATTGCAAATCAGCCGATATCTGGCACTTACAGAATATCATTCAACAGAAGAAAACGAGACTGGTGAATGGGGACGGAGGGGTTGTGGAAGGGGGGTGGATGGTGAATGTCACCAGCGGAATTTCGACCAATTTCGTCTGTTCCATTTAGACGACGTTTTGACAGTGGCTTCACGTGTCGATCATTTGTTCTGTTGTCGAAATGGGTCATACCATTTGCCCGGGGGCATGAGAGGTGACAGAAGGACGCAGACAAGACCTTTGTTGTTGTCGACAGTCTGTTCTGCCGAAGGCCCAGGCGGACTGACTGGATGTTTCATGGAACAAATGCACCCTTCGCTCAAAGCCGATAGGAACAGCTTTAACGTAGGTGCACTTCTGTACATGTTTGAGAACTGATATTTACCGTCCGTATATACTTACTTATCGGTTGTTTTGAAATTTAAAGTCATTCCCGCACTAAACGTTACATCGAACGTTACCCATTTCCGTTTCTGTAGCCCTGGACCACACGGCTTTCTGCAATCCCTACAGCAGGGGGCTAGTCCATTGGTGTTCTGTGTGTTCCACTCTTTCCCGAGTGTTAAGCAGAGAAAGCAGCATGTGCCATATCTATAAGTCTTTGGTATAAGTTCGCCAGGGATCGAACTCACGACCTATATCGACTGCAAGGCACAGACTCTTCTCACTCGGTCATTGTATCGATTGTTGTTTTTTCTTCTTTTGGGAATAACATTTAGAAACACACTCATTACCTTTGAATATTTGAAAACTTTCAACTGAAATCAACTGCCACAATGAACAGTGGACATGTGACAGTACTTTGTTGTTCAGGTTAGTCAATTGAAGCGGTAAGTTTTTTTCCCTATTGCAAAGCTACTCAGATTTTGCATATGAAGAACACGAACGAAGGTACGTAGGTAGGGTTTTCAAGGTCAATACAGTTGTTTTCAAAAGTGCAGACGAGTGTGTGATTCAAACAGGTTGTGTGACTTGTTGTTGTACCCAGGGGAGATCTGACTACCGATAACTATGTAGCCACGTCCTTGCTAAACTCCATTTTACCGAGGTAGTCCCACAACCAGTGCGAAATATGACGTATCCAATATCCAATATCTAACATAGTAGTAACAACATTTGCGCGAAAATGCAGAATATTAAAATTTTCCCTGTAGCTTTTTCTCAAGCTACTCTCACATAATACTCTACCATAGGCTTACCCTGTAGTATTTGTTTTTGTGTGTGAGTAAAACAAAAACTACATCTGCTTGGTTTTTTGGACCTGATCGTTGTCATAATTATACTATACTATTAGTGAGACCGGGTGGCGTAATCGTCAGCGCGTTCGCCTCAGGTCCAAGAGGCCCTGAGTTCGAATCCCGCTGTGCCCTTGGGAAAGGCTCTTTACACGACTTTCATCACTTGACTCAGGTGTAAATGAGTATCTAGCTGCGGCTAGTGGCGGTGGCAGGCCTTAGTTGCTGAGACAGGCCTTAGGGGCATGTTCGGGCATGACGAACCCGCCATGACACACGAGTCAGGGGTAGGAGGAACCCCTTGCATCCTTGGTCGGACTATATGCACATAGTGATATCTGGATATTCCGAATTGTAGTCTTATACACGCCAAAGATTGTAGTATATTTATCCAAAAATAATAAAATAGGCTAAACTGAACTTCGAATTGCTTTGTTCTATAGCTGAGGACTGTTATTTTGATATGTTCTAATGGTAGGACTTTTACGATTCACTTCAGCCTACGCACATAGCAGCCGTACACCTTGAAACGTGTCTGCCCTCCAAGTATGGAGAATGTCATATGGTCCTTTATATCTTTTTATTTATTCATCATTAATCTTTTAGAGTAATCCTTATACCTGATACATTGAATGACCTTCCTCTCACTTTCCATAGTCAAAATAGACTGTTCTCTTATTTACTTAGATGAAGGTTAGACATCCAGGGAATTAAGATACGCCAAGAAGTAGTTACCCAAGCAACTGGATATGATTTTGGAAACGGCCAGACGTTTCAGATAGCATCCACTATCTTTCGTTAGTGACACTGAAGAGATCTTGAGGAAACTGTCTTTTATATCCTTACTATGAATGAAATTTACTTAGCTCTTGTTCATTTTATGCGAGTTTGGAGGAATGCGTCATTTGTTCTCTTATTTTTACGTAGGTATTAATTGATTTCTCATGCACTGTTGCTGGTCTTCCCAAAATTACTGTCAGGACGCCAGGTATTGTAGAGAAGCAGTTGACTGTGCAAGATTTGCCCGTGGTATTTTTTTCAATGAAATAGTACATTTAAAGAATCTGCTCAGTTTTGTATTATTTGAAATGAAGAGGTGATGGCAAATTCATCTGACAGCCCAGCGAAATGGCGCCATTAATTTTTCCAGTCCGTCTACTAGAGGCCAATGTAACGTTACGCACAAGGGAGCGAAAATCAGCACCAAGGACAGGGTATACTTGTGGCAAACGTAATACTAGGCTGTGTTCAGACTTGTTTAGGAGGCATGAATACGAGGCGCATACAAACATATGATTCCTTCCGGAGGCTTTAGTTTGCACCGATGGGATATCGTTATGGCAGATTTGTTATTATTTGACAAATTGGGTTACTCTCCAAGCAGAGGTTCGGCTCCGGTTTATTTTGACGTCTTTTAGGCGTTTTTTATCGGTCTTTCACTTTGCACTATTTTCTTCATGTCCACCGGCCAAAACGGACATGAAGAGAAACAGTAACAAATCGACAAGCATGACAAAAAGGCCTAGCTCAAAACACATAAAAAACAGTCTGAACCTCCACTTAGAGAGTAAACTCGTATAAGTATGAGGGACAAATGAAAATGGACATTATTTTTGGTCCGATTTCTGTTGATTACTTTTTAAGGTTCACAGATTTATCAACGATTTTACTTTACAAGACACATATTTGAAACATATTCTGAACCACTGGATATATACAAAAACGGCTCATATACTGATATTCCAACGAGAGCGTAGCGAAATACAAGCAAAAAATCCTCCTCCTTTTCGGACCCCAAAGCCCGCGGTGTTGATATCAATCATGAGAATTTAGAACAGAGCCATCGGCTTTTTATCCAATCAAATCCTGTCGACAATCGTTTCAATCTTACAGCATCGTCAGCCAGATAATTACAAATCCACAGTCTTCCATCGAGACAATTTTAATGCCTTACCAACTTCAGAACTGGAGTAATGGAAATAATAAAGATTTGGTAAAGAGCCATCGGCTTTCTATCCAATCAAATCCAGTCCTCAATCGTTTCAATCTTAGAACATCGTCAGCCAGATAATTACAAATCCACAGTCTTCCATCAGGACAATCTTAATGCCTTACGGCTTACCAACTTCAAAACTGGAGTAATGGAAATAATAAAGATTTGGTAAAGAGCCATCGGCTTTCTATTCAATCAAATCCAGTCCTCAATCGTTTCAATCTTAGAACATCGTCAGACAGATAATTACAAATCCACAGTCTTCCATCAGGACAATCTTAATGCCTTACGGCTTACTAACTTCAGAACTGGAGTAATGGAAATAATAAAGATTTGGTAAAGAGCCATCGGCTTTCTATTCAATCAAATCCAGTCCTCAATCGTTTCAATCTTACAACATCGTCAGCCAGATAATTACAAATCCACAGTCTTCCATCGAGACAATTTTTAATGCCGGAGCAGCTTCAGCGCTGCAGTAATTGAAATAGATGCATTCTCAACAGCTATTTCGATTCCAATCATTCGCCTTTGATGCGCGTAATAGACAGGCCTAGGTTTTAATACCCCTGTCCTATTCAGACTGTAAGTGTGACGGGTGTGTTTGAAAAGTGATATCGACAGAAGAAAGAGGCTTTGCGAACCGAATCGGAGATCGAAAAACAACTAGGATATTCAAACAGTGTGAATGTCTTAGCAGTATGCCGATAACCCATATAGTAAACGTTTCCCGATATCAGATCAGATTTAACCGTGCTACATGTACAATAAACTGTACAGGTACTCTGAATTCGACCCACAAGTTTGACCTCACAGCTATTAACAGAACAACCATACAAGTAACACGTTATTGCGACTAGATATATCATTCAGGTCCATCATGATATCGACATTTCATTCAAATAACACAAAAAGTAAATGAAAACGTTGTAATTTGCGGCGGAGGAGATTACAGGTGACCCAGAAAGCATGGTGCAGGGAGAGGTTGAGGGATAGAGGTCAGCTAAAGTATTGATTTCACTATTCCCCAGTTGTGTCTTCTACATCGTGATGACGTCAAACTCAGCATGCATGTTATCATCCATGTGGGGAGGGGGGATAGGTAGCATTCACCAGGCCTTTCTATGGGGGTGCGGGGATCGTAGAATTCGGCACACAAAAAATCGGGAAATTGGCCAGGGGAGTCAGTCCACGCTAAGGTAAATGTTTCCCCTCCGAACAACTCCTCTGGTAGCAAAACAGCCCTGGCAAATCATTCTTCCTAAAATAGCCAGCGTAGTCAGGCCGGGAGAGACTAGGAGATATATGAAGGAAAAAGAGGAAAAGTGTCGTTGTCAGAGAATCAAACAGAAAATAGAAAAACCACATAGACGAAACACCAAATGGCAATTACTCAACAAGGAACTGGATATGATTTTGGAAACGGTCAGATGTTTCAGATAACATCGGATAACATTTCGTCAGTGACATCGAAGAGATCTTGTCGGTCACGAGGATTTAGAACAGAGCCATCAGCTTTTTATTCAATCAAATCAAGTCGACAATCGCTTCAATCTTAGAACATCGTTAGTGGGTAATTACAATAGGTTTTATATCCTAACTATAAACAGATATGCAAAGGAGTTCACGGCAATTTTAGTATTCTAAAAGGAAACAAAGGTAAGACTTGTCTTACCGTTTGTAAGGTCATATCCAGTTGCTTGTTAATGAGTACTTGCTATTTGAAGTATCTTATTATTACCTGGTTAATTAATCTTTATCGACGTAGCATAGACGAAATATTCAGAACTGTAACATTTCGACGACGGCATGTAATTCGCCAAACGCTGCAGCTTCTCTTCTCAGTCCCGTAGCTGGATCAAAACTTGAAATAAGAGATGTACGTTCTGTTGTTTATAACGATGAACTAGTATTACACCATAAAAATATATGGTCTGTTGTTTATAACGGTGACCTGATCTTGCATTATGCCGTGGGAGTTTATCTATGTCGACGGTTGCTCCCAAAGGTAAGTTGTAGTTTCAACTCAGAAATGATGCAGAACAGACTGACACTTTGCCTTGTACGTAAATCACGTTGAATGTTTTCAAAGGATATATCGTTCTGTTTGAACTCTTTCAAAGGTAAAAGAAAGGAAGACAACTTCAGAATCAAAATAAGCAGACAGAGGGTGTTACGATAAGAGATGCTAAGACCTGTTCTTGTAGAATTATTGGGAGGGGGGTAGCATTCACATAAATCCATGGCTTATCACAAAACACACAGCAACAGCTAGCGGGTAGTTTATAGGGTACGCAATTCGTCAAGACGTGACTTGGTGAAGACTTTTGGTTCAACGTCCACTTTAGCATTGTTTAGGGGAAGCGGAAACTGAGATTTCAGAGAAATGTCGCATCTTAGATTACAATCTACGCGCTGTAATAACCTACAAAAAATTGTCATTAGAATGTAAGATAGGACAGAGTTCCTCCCCTCACAAGCGAGCCCACATCTATAACGGTTGTTCCCTTACTACACTGTTCGTATGGTAGATTTTTTGCTTGTTATAGCAGGCTGCGTTGAGAGAGGTTCTCTGTACCATCATTTACCAGCTCAATGGTTTATACTTATCAACATATTCGGGACACGACGCATACTGGCCAAGCATTATCCTGAGGCGCGGTTGTCGTATATGAATTTGAAGAAGAGAAGCTCTATAGTAAATTACTATTATAGTTTGATTGGAGTGTTAAACGCTTGTGTTCTGCCCATACAGAATGCCATGCTGCTGTCCGATGGTGGAAACTGCACCGTCAGCGATCATAGCAGCCCGGGCAGAGACATGGGGAATTTCAGCACTAAGTACCTGGAGATTGCAGAGCACATTTTAACGCCTTCTCTGTATAACTCATGGATTGTGCTTGCGGTCTTGGCCCTCTGGATGTACTTTAAGTCTACACATCAAGTCGCCACTCTAGAATTTGTGTCCAAGGACTCGTTACTGAAGGCGTACTTTCAAAATAAGTGCTCCGGACTAAAGACAACCCTTGTGCCCACCGTGTGGGCCCATAGCTGCCATCTCCAGACGGCTTTAGCGATGATGGTATCGCCAGATTCTCCCAGACGATTCGTACGTGAGTACGTTGAGATGAAAGACGGTGGAATAATCGGTCTAGACTGGGACGTTACTAACACCATAGATAATCCCGTGAACGTACAAAAGAAGGCCAAACCACCGTCCCGACCTGTGTTGCTCATCGTGTATGACACGTTAGCAACAGCGGCGGGGATAGATAGAATCTGTACCGAGGCGGTGAGTCAGGGGTTCCGGGCAGTGGTGTTCCGGCGCCGCGGCCAGGATTATGTCCCCCTCACGACGCCCAGGCTGCAAAGTTTCGGAGATCCCTCAGACTTACGGGAAGCTGTGGAATACATCAAGTCGTTAGAACCTAACTCGGACATCGTGGCTCTGTCTCTCAGCGCTGGTTGTGGGATCCTCTTCTCGTACCTCGGCGAGTACGGGTCATCTACTCACATAGCTGCTGCCGCCTGCATTTCCCCCATCTACTCGGCAAGAGAATTCTACGATTCTTCAGCCATTCCGACGTGGTGGCAGGAATTGTGGCTGCTAAAACAGAAACTTGTGTATGTGAGACACTCAAAACTATTGTACGAAAATGACAGCGACTGTAAGCACTGTGAAGTCGCCCTGAGAAGTAGAACATTGGCAACCTTCCACCAAAGAGTTCACGTTGAATTAGATAAATACAACTCGTGGGATCAGTACTGGGCCGAGAACGAACCCCTGAGGGACGTAGACGAGGTAGCCACGCCTCTGTTGTGTATAAGTAGTAAGGATGATCCGTTGGTTCCTAAAGAAAGCATCCCTATAGAGTTGTTTCAGACGTATCCTCACTTCTTTCTGGCCCTGACAGAGAAGGGCGGACACTGTGGGTTTTTCCAGGGACTCATACCATGTTCCTGGTCTGAAAGACTTGCCGTGGAATTCCTTAAAGTATCTCTTGACGTGGCCTTCAGGAAATCTATATCAACGTCATAAGAGCCAGATAACATATTCTTTCTCCGCTCAGCGAAAAGAAATAGTCCTGATATAAAAATAAAATCATGGACCTATGATGTTTCTCTGTCATCTTTGAATAAACTTACGAGTATGAATGTAAACATCAACAAACACGTTTAAAATTGTGCCAGGTGAATATTTGTCATGCATACGTGTGCGTGTGTGTATGGCGTGTAAGATTGTATGTATGTGTGCATGTGTGTGCATGCCCACTTATGTGTGTGAGTGTGTGTGCACGTGTGTGCGCACGCGCGTGTGGTTAACATGCGCGCGTGTGTGTGTGTGTGTGTGAGTGTGTTTGTGTTTGTGTATGTGTGTGTGTGTGTGTGTGTGTGTTTGTGTTTGATAAATAGGAAGAATGATGACGATGACTCACTACTTCTTATGAAATTTCTCGTGAGATATTTCTTCCTCGAAGATCTATTCTTCGTCAATGACATAGATAACATTCCGATGCTTCAACTGTCAGAAACTTTGCAGTGAGCAATTGGGTCAAGGATAGTCTTCACTTCACTAAGATGCCATGTAGAAGACATCAGTACGCTTTCTTGAAGTGTTTGAACACGCAATAGCCTTGTGCTTCAAGACACAGCACTTAATCTCTAAGCAAGCCCAGTGTTCTTTTTTGAGAGCCCATGAACCTTTACCCACTGTCTGATGATTTATTTATTTTATAACAGGGTATTTGGAACAGCAAGCTGACCAGGGAAAGAAGAGATAACCTCGCGCCCCGGACTTAGACTCCGAGTCGCTGGTCGTATGTCACTTGTCGTTTCCGTGATTTTAAACGTCCGGGACGAACCATTGGGGTTTGGGGAGTGTGGCAGAAAATAGTGATACGTAAGTTAAATGAATATGTAGCTCCAAAGCTTGCAAGGGAAACAATCAGCTTTATATAGCGGCGAGAAGCAGACCTCCAGTTAGAAGCTCTGAGGAAGATGTCTTAGAAACATCGCAACGTAAGCAAAGTAAGCATTTGTTGTGTGAAAAGAATTCTCCTGTATCCAAATACACAACTTTGGGATACAAGAAGTGCAGCTAATGTACAATGACACGCACATACACACACTTCAAAAAGATCATTCCATAGCATCAGATACAACAACTATATAGGCGTCGTAAGATAGTAAAATCTCCCTCTCTGAACTTAATTCACGTAAAGAAAGACACATATCTACCTCCACACCAGCCTCTTATGGCTGACAACCGTTGCTACCGTTTTTACAGAAAGGGTGTATTTCTGGCCGTCACTGTTAAAACATGCTAAAGTGCACAGCTTCAAATGCTGTCTGATGTCTCATATCAAAAGTACCTCTAAGACTAAGACATATTCGTTCTCCAGTTGACAAATTCTTCACATCTGCTTTGTTCAAACAAATAGATGTTTTTTCTTCTATCTCATCCCCCATTCCACCTACCTTCTTTACGACTGAATACGTCATCAAGACCCATTTCAAATATGTTTTACGTCAATTCACGTCGACGTCAAATTAGAATCACTGATTTAAACATTAAAGCACATGAAAGCTACCAAAGCAACAGTCGCAACATCTCGGGGAAAATATATTTGAGAGGGTATACGATGTTCAACATTCGCACATCGTTCATTTAAAGTTTTACGGATGGCGAGACATCTGATCATTGCAGGTCGTTTTTCAAGCCTTTCCGAACGGTAAGGGTCACAACCAGATATATATGGAAATGCAGAGATGCAATTATTCATTAGTGACTGCCTCCTATCTTCAACGGCAGGCGGACAAGAAGATATTTTCTTTGCCTTCTGAGGTCGATTATCTGTATCCATGTCACGAATGGTTCTTTGTTCCAGAAGATTTTACCATTCCCGGAGAGATTGCTCTCTCAGACGGGTTTCACGGATAGATTTTTCTTCAAGGTTTCCCGCAGAGGGAAAGTAATTTTTCTTCCCGCACGTATTTTTCGAAAGGATTCATTTTTTTTCCAAATAATTTTCCCCTAAAACATTTTATTTCCAGGAATGTGGAATCCTGGATTTTTCCATTCCCGGTGAGATTGCTCTCTCAGACATGTTTCACTGATAGATTTTTCTTCAAGCTTTCCCCTAGAAGGTCAATAATTTTTCTTGTCGCACGTAATTCTCGGAAATATTCATCTTTTTTCTCCTAAAAGTTATTTCGCCAGGAAAATTTTATTTCCGGGAATGTAGAATCCTGGATTTTTCCATTCCCGAAGAGATTACTCTCTCAGACGGGTTTCTCTTATAGATTTTCCCCAGGAACATTTCATTTCCAGGAATGTGAAATCCTTTCACGTAATTAGGTTAGATTATACACGGTTGAGGAGCCAACAAGACAGGCAAATTACGTTATAGAAACACTACAGATCATGATTTGATAAGAGTATATGTAGACAATATATCTTGTCCGCAATATAAAGGCAGTAGATTCTTTGCATACAATTGTCTGTAGGGACCAATTTACCTTTTTAGTTTTTTTCAATTCGTACATCACATCACATTTCATTATCCTTTAACATGTCGAAAATGCGCCAACACTCCTCTACTAAATAGTGGGAAAGCAAGCTATCTGTCACCAAAAAATCTAGACCATAGCACATCCAGGTCAGAAGATACAACTGCGGAATCCCTGCTGCAGTATCAAGGTCACATAACAGGGGGCCAAAAATCGACCTAAGCCTTTGTGGTTTCTGATATGTATTAACATCAATACTTGCGTCCAATACCCAATGGCGCCGCAAGTGTAGCGGTGTATGAGACAACTACTCATGTCTAGAAGATCTAAAAGCAGACGCAAGAGTTATAGATCAACGTAAAATTGCAGCAATTCTTCACAATTAGTTCGGCAAGTCTCTAGTGCAGCTAGTACTAGAATAAGCAAATGCAAATAAGTTTGCGTTTTAGTGTAATTCTTGTCGGAAGGGGATCTGCGAGTAGTTGACATAATTTGCAACCGTGAACATAAACACTGTTATTGAGTACTATTCATCTCAGGAAGACACGAGTTTTTGGTAGTTTCAAACTAATACAACTCGGCGATACAGAAGCGCCGACTAGTAGTCCATGACGGTACTACAGCCTTGAAACTTCCAAACCTGGTTCATGTACTCAAGTGAATGTTTAAAAGCTGGGCAGTGTTTAGATCTACTTTGTTATGTACTTAACAATGAAATGGTCAGCTAGGCTTTCAAAGGAAGTGACTTTTTATTTCCATCAATACTGGTGACAAGATGCATAGTTGTGATGAAACCTTCAATGAACACATTGACAAAACGTATACACACCTCACACAAAATATCTAGAAAACTAATTTCAGGTGATCATGCCTTTGCTATTTTACTCTCAATTTACATATACTTTACATCTTAAGAAAGATTACTTCTAATTCTTGGCAATGGTATTCCATTTAATAAGTTATGATTGTACATGTGTACCAGTGCAGGTTTACAAAAGTGCCAAAATTTCCACTCTTGTGCTTAGCTCTGGCTGTGTCGCACAAAAGAACAATCTTAACATATGGAGTAAGTAACCTTGTGCATGGTGATAAACTCTCTACTGATATATGATACAATTCATGCATCACTGATAAAGTAGCAATGTATTCAGTGTATATATGAATGAACATTTGTCTCTATGTATATGTTTATACATAGAAACATACATTATTACATTGTCTTGTGAGTGCATCATCATCATCTGTATATATCTATTGAACTTACTATCTATACCATAACTTCCAAACGTTCACAGCATAAGCTGAAAACAATAATTCTGTGATATGTTCATGCTCCAATAAAATGACGCATTTATTCCATGCACACCACTGAAAATGGTGATATTTGGTTGTGAACATCAGCACATGCCAAATAATCTCACAGCAACAAAAAGATCGAATGCTAAGTGCACTGCAGCCTACAATCACAAAACACTTCATACCCTTCTAAAGTATATCTGTACTTATGTACATCATGAAGCCTACAACCATTTCTATCAAACTCTAAAAAATAAAAATATAGCAAATGCTAAACACTCAAACAAAATATTCAATAACTGTAAACAACTGCAATTGTTTCCTGCTACCTCTATTCTAAAAGTAGATTGTCACATTAATTTCATTTCTTCAGTAAACTTCCTCAATAGATATTAACTATAACTAGTCTATATCTAACTAATGCAAGTCATTTGTACAAAACTAAAAGCAATAGTAAGTCAGGTCCACATAGCTTATTACTGATAGAAAAATATGATAAAGGCATTGATAACAAAACCAAGCAATAGAAAAATAACCAGATAAATAGTATTCACTATGCAAAATAAATGTACCATCTGATGAAAGTTCCATGGATATACATATCATATACATGTACATGTATATACAATATATGATATCAGTCATACACAAAGACACAATTGCTTTCCTTAAAAAAACAACAGCAAAATATACAGTCTACACAGTTATAGTTTATATTCTTGTCTATTTTCTTAAATAAAATAAAAAGCTGTTTGTTTCTTAGTACCTGAATCTAACAGTTGCTGTATTAGTTGTTCTTCCTAACCGTCACCGTTTTATGCTGTGCTGGGTAACAATTGCTCAAAAGTTCATTTTTTGCCTAAAACATTCACATGTGCATGGTAAAACTCCTCCTTGTGTAAAAGATAGTCCACACAAGTCCGCAAGTGATCATACATCCTGCATAGTGGTTTAAAAGTCCTGATCTTTCATTCAGTTTTTCATTGTTTCAGGCTCCAATATTTGCCCAAGACATTGTTTTTGCAAGCCCAATACAGATGTAGTCTGACATATGCACCAGTCTTCCTGAGTTTGCTACATACTCTTACCATTCACTGCTGAGTACTGCTATTCAGTATTCAGTCAATTTGGAGGACTGTCTTTTATCTTTATCGGAATGGAGGATAGGAAATACATGTACTGTACTTTATTTTTACTGCAGAACAAGTTGTCTTCATAAACTTTACCTACAAGGTCAAAACTTCTAAAAAAATCTTCTGCAAACTGCAAGTTATAGGTGGGTAGCCCTCATTATATGGAAAATACTGCCATTGATATCCATAGGTGCCTGAACAAATAGCTGTTACAAGCTACAAAGTAAACATGACTGTTCATATGATTGTGTTGGTAATAAACATAGAATAGAGCTAACACTATGCTTCAATCCAAAAACATCCTGCAACATACTTTTTATTGTTCTACTGCATGCAGTCTTCCTAGCCATTCAAGACATTATCAACACATGATGCCAGAAACATCGCATTTATTTTGCAGAGACAGCAGACAGTATAGTGACTATAATAAACTCCCTGGTACTTTTTGTAAGGTCACATAGTGCATGGTGCCATAGCCCTTGTGCCACACAGCTTTGTGCAATCACTATAGCATGGGGCTAATTAGTTCTCTGGTAGTGTAGTGGTGTGTGTGTTCATCAACTACTGTAACTGTCCTTTTCCCCAGATGCTGAGTGCTATTAAAGCAAAGAAAGCGGTAACAGTCTTTGGTATGAATTGGCTAGGCCACTGCAACAGTCTGAGACTGCAGTAGCACTGTTCAAAATCTAATGCACAGTTCTTTTTGTGTTGAAACAATGTTATAGCTCCATACTATATTCTACACAGTCATTGCTGTTGCTAGTTATGTTATCTGCAAGGAGACTTGACCTACAGGTTGTTCACCTGAAAGAGGGCAGACTGGAGAAATGGAAGCCAGGCCTTCCCTGGATGGCACAGTAGATGTACACCACATGGTACACTGTGGACAGGACAGAGAAAATACTGTCAAAATGGAAATGGTTACAGATCTAGAGGTTCTATCTAACTTATTCTAAGTTGTGACCCTTGCATTGCAATGCTTCACCAAAATACCCACTTGCACACTTGCAAGCGCATCCTCACAGGGGGCTAGTCCACTGGTAGTGGTGTGTGTTCAACTACCAAACTCTTCCCCAAATTTTGAGTGCCAAGCAGAGAAAGCAGCATGTACCATTTTAAAGTCTTTTGTATGACTGGGCCAGGATCGAACTCACGACCTACGGACTGCAAAGAAACACTCTACCCAATTGGTCATTGTACTAGCCTTTTCCAACTTCCTACACAAATATATTCCAACACGGTACTGGACCAGGTATAAAAAGTTGCCTGTACTGGGAAAAGTTACAGTGTATACTGGAATACTGGAGAGGACATCATGAGTACCTGTGTGCGTATTTTACCTAGACTTAGCCTAGAGAAGTAGCACTTACCTCCAGGAATGAAACAAATAGCTCCGATGACAATGAACACAATAGGCTGGATATCTGTAAAAGATAACAACAAAAGGATTCAACTTCAAGAGAATAGTACCATTTGATGTATACCCTTTAGAATGAAGATTAAAAAAAAAGCGTATCTGGGCTACTAAATATGCTTACTATTAGTGTGATCTAACTGCATTTTCTTTTTATTAATACTGAGTCTGAGACAAGCTTACCTCGATTCACGTTGACCTCCAACACAACACCAACGATGATCAGGGCTGTGAGAATGAGGAAGACTGAATTTAATTTGTTCAACATTTGAACTTCAAATATCATCACAAAAATAATGTAATAGCTCCAAAACGTCTTTATTACTTCTTCAGAATCTATAGCTGGAAAAATAGCAATTGACTAAAAAGACTGTCAGTGAATAATATCATGCCAGAGGAATTAGCCTGCCATATTAGTTCCCTTTCCAACCCACAAAAATGCTGCATCATTATTATTTTCATATACAATGTATGAACTTACCGATTCCAATAAAGAGCAGCAGAAATGAAGCGATGACAGCAGCTTTGTGCTCCTGTACTTTGGGATGACTGTACCACCTGTTCAAGAAGGGGGGAGGGATGATATCACAGTGATGATCATGGACAATTAACTCTTACTTTGTTGGATACCGTGAGACTACCACATTGAAAGAGTGGTTTTATTACGGTCTTCTCAAGACTGTCTTGGACACACTTGGATATCTGAAGTGTGCATACATTGGAATCAATGATATAACAATGGTGATCAAGTAAAATCAAATCTCATAGTTTAGACTGATACTGTATGACGGACACATAAAGCATATGGTGTTATCAAGCCCTTTGCAATAATGTCTTGAACGCCTAGATATGTGAAGTGTGCATAACTCATGGATTACTGATGCTGTCCATGTGTAACTAACTACATACGTTGGTCATCTTTTCTGATACATTTAAATGTGGTTGGCAGAATTTTATGAGACTCTATTGAGAGCTGTCGTCACACACCCTAGCCTGTTCAGCAGTTGCACCTACATATAATACTGTACAATGATACTTGAGCATATACTAGTACACAATTGTCATCATGACAGTCTAAACTCTCTCTGGTTGAAATGGTGGGCATATTTCAGATTCTGAAAAAAGCCAAGATCACAACATTACATGACTTAAGTCTATACAGTCTCTGCAATTATTTCTTGCACTTAAGTAAAATCAGTATAAGTGCAAACCTTTACAACTGGTTCAAGTACAATATATACATGTACATGAGCATATCTGCAGTTCCTAAGGGCATGCATTATAAAAACTTGAGCTGACTAGAGTAAAAGGAACTAGAGTTACCGTGTGAGTGACAGTTTGCTTTTGTGAGTAGAAGTTGAGATGAAGCTGTCTTCAGACTGCACTCTAGGCCGAATGCTACACGAAAATAAACAACATGCTCAGCTTAACTAATATGCCATACCAGTGGGTAACATAGGTCTAACCAAGGAGTTTTAAACTATCTAAAACCTCCTTGGTCTATCTCTAAGTAAACTACATATAATTTTTCCCTTCAGACCAACTACAATGATCATGCCTGCATTGCTTACCAATGTCCATGTGGCTGCACTAAAATGTCCAAAGATTGTTTGAAAAAATCCTGGTGAGAAAACTGCTACTACTACTAGTAATGATTGTGACAAGTTCTGATGTTTTAGTGGCTTAACAGGACAACAAAATGTTACTCAATTAGGTTCAGTTACTACTAGTAACTGTTAATGGTGTGATGTGAACCTTTTTGGTCATCAATGAGTAGACTGGAAATTTGCTTCCAAAAATAATTTCATCAGGTTGTCATAGAATATAGGAGAATTCTTTTCCACAACCAGTTTGTATAAATTTGCTGCCTTATCTGGATCTGGAGTTGGTGGTTCACTACAAATCACCTGGATGGAGGCCTGGCGAACCTCAATATCGTACCAGCCGTTGCACCCCATCTTGTAACAGCCAGAAAAAGGGTATATCACCCTGTATGCGGCGGTATAACCCCAACGGTGTGTTTGCATATGGACTACCTATCTAGACTTACTTACCTGATAGGAAAACTTGTCCTGCCTGGCTGCTCAAGGAGGGAGTCATCCTCGGATTCTTCTATACCCTAGAAGCAGGTGACAAATAATAAAAAGAACTGGGCATCAAACTGACAATAACCAATCAACGTTATAATAATAACTTTGATACATTTTAGTGAGGCTGACACTGACAGTTATGCGTGTGTGTGTGGGGGGGGGGGGAGTGAGAGAAAATTTTTCGCAGCTGTTCCAAGTATAGTAATTATCTAACAGTATTTAATGTTGGACAAACCCAAACATATGCATGAATGCACAATCTCCAAGCAGATGTTGGAGGCAAAATTGCGATGCCTTTCCAACTAGACTAGAATTCTGTTTGTCAATTTTGCTTGCAGACTTAAAAGTTATATGCATGCACTCAGTCTATTGCACATACAATCTATACCCATATAAATCATACGCAGACACGTATACAACACATCATAGACACATAAAATCAGCAGAGTGAGTACACAAATGCAACTGTATAGGCATACACACTCATAAACACACACAGAGAAATGTCAGACCCATATAGTGTTGTTACACACACACTCATAGTCCTAAACGTCATACGTGAAGTGAAAATCGTCCAGACTGTCCTCCCAATGCGTGTGTTGTCATACCTGATAATGAAAGTCGCCCCCCTCCCCACCAGTCCGTGAGTTGTCGTGTTGTTCCTCCCTGAAGGCCAGCACGGCCGGGTCGCCAGTTTTCAGCGGGGTGTGTTCCCTCTGGTCCGGCTTCAGTTCCCCTGCTTCCTCGTCATCTGAAGTCACTTGCAGATCAAACGCGTCGTCTATGGTGAATCCCTTCGAACGGTTCATCCTGTCTCTATCTATCTGTGCTGTCCGACCATGTCAGCAACCATCAGCAAATTTACAAACCGTTTGCGCGATATTGGCACAGCTACAAGTACAAGGACAGTGCAAGGGGGTGGGGGGGCGAGACGACAGCCACGTAGTGTTGTTGTCTGTAAACGTTGTTGTTTGCCTGTCAAAAATGTCCGCTATTCTGGCGTGATCCCCACTTAAACGCATCAGCGATGTACATTTGGTTCTTCAACACACTGGCATGAAGACAAGTACGTAGTAAACGCTGGGAAAACGTCAAAAATGAGAATACGCAGCGGTTTAGAGTTTCAAGCGGGCCGCCATGACAGCCGTGATACAACTATATGGTGGGATGACGTCATCCATGCGCGGATCCAGGGGGAGGCGCGCCAGGCGCGCGCCTCCCCCTTCAGCTGGCAAAAAAAAAAATTAGCAAGATAAACCTAGTCTTCGGAAGTTATGCCAAGAATATTGACAACGTTATAAAACTAATTCGCTTATTTGAAAGGAGATTTTCTGGTAATTATTTAGAGAAACTTGCAGTTTGCAATTAATATGGGTCTTTAGAGTCACGTAAACTTACGGTAAAGGCCCGGGGCGCGGCCGCATCAATTTCTCCCCATGAAACTGGTGGGTCGCTGTAAGCCAAAATCGGCGCTCAAAGATATAGAAAGAGCGTGAAAATTTTGTAAGATCTCCAGAAAATCAGCGGAATTTAATTATTTTTTATAAACTGGGGATTTCTATCGTCCGTCATCAGAGAGACCCAACCGGTCGACCCCGCCTTGGGAAAATCGGCGTCGTGCGCCGACACCCCCCCTCCCCACTCCAGTTCTGATCAGTCGCCGCAATGACCGTGCTGACGTTTTTGTTGTCATTTTCCCCCGATTAATCGTCATCAATTGCCACCGCAGAAGCAAAAAGAGTCCGAAATATATGCAATTTCAAATGCGTAAGACACTTTCAAAATCGTCTCCGGCAAGCCACTCAGATCCCACGAGATTTCTATGCGATTTCATAGGAGTGCGAGCCGCTTCGCGGTGAAAGGCAAATCGTCAGCCAGGTACAAATAATTTTGCGATATTGTTTGTGTAGCGTGGCGTCATTTATGAATATCAACAAGGAGGAACTAGCCTTCGTTAGGTTTGTTAGGTTTTTCCTCAGTGGTAGTTGCTAAAAGTAGTTAAAAAATGTCCCTAACGTGAACTAGACAGCCACAGACATGACAAAAAGTTAGTGTTAGTTTGCTCCTCAAATTTGCTCAGAGATGGCTCTAAAATGCACCAGAGAGCCTCTATTTCTTAAAAATTTTCTGGGGGAGGCCCCCCATACCCCCCCAACGAGAGGGGGGAACCCCCCTCTCGTGCTCTCCCCCCGCGCAGCTTGCGCTGCGCGGCCGCGGCCTTCGGCCGCGTCATGGTGCGCGCCCCCCCCTTAGCGAATTTCTGGATCCGCCAGTGTCATCTTCCTCCAACGACCTGCAAGACGAGACAACAATCAAAACAATGGACGATGAATGGTCTGCTGTCAGACTGTCAGTTTTGCAAACACAGAGCGGCAAGTTAGATTCACGTGATGAAGAAACATAAAGGTGTGGAAAACCCGTATTGATATGCGAAATTCAAAAGGCTGGGTTTACACTAGCCGCAGAGACGACTGTTGGCCTATTATCGCTTATACTACTGAGAGCATAGCGATAGATAGACCTACAGTCGCCCGCGGCTGGGTTTACACGGTCAAACCTACACAAAAACCACTACTTTATAGGCTTTGAAAACATGTCATATTATCTTATTACGTGACTAATCTCAAATTACAAAAAAAAGCGCTGCCCTGTCTATCTGGCCTGTTTCCTTGTCTTTCTACTTAGGCCATAGCGTCCTAATAAATTGTCATATGCCATTAATAAGCATGTGTCGCGAGTCCTGACTTTTGTGCAATACATTGAACGGCCGCATGAGGTAAATACTGACGCCTGGTATTCTTCACAAATTGATTCCGAGTACAGCTATGTCGTTAGCTACCTTATCTCCAAGCATATTTTAACCGTTTTTGTATAGAACTAAATTGGGAAAGATTGCACCGTAGCTGTTCATTTTCATAAAATATTACAGATTAAGCTATGTTGATTTGATTACATGGATGACACCTACGCGCGCGCATCAATTTTCGCTTGTTTCCAAAGGAGAAAAAGTTTGAATCCATGTTGTAAAACGTACAAATCAGTTCTATATTGTTCCATCGAATGCATATTATATGTTTAGTTTTGGTACTAGTACTAGGCAAGAAATCGCACACGATCCACATATGTCTGTCCAGAATTCGAAGTTCTTTTTATATCAAATAGAGTGGTTCACCCCTTTGAAAGCCTTCGAGGCGTCTAGGCAAAAAATGGCGAACCCAGACTTCGGTAATATTCTATAGTTTGTCCTGACGTACACTTATCATGGCCAACATCTACGACCAAAACTAAATTCATGAGCAGAAGGTTGAAGATTGGGTTCGAGTATGTTCAGTAAAATAGCATCTAAAACCTTTAATATACTAAGTGCCGATGCAATAGCAATCGGCCTATAGTTATCACAAGGAGGTTAAGAGAGGGATGTTACCAGATTTATTTTAACAACTAGGATTATCGTAGTATCTTACAGAATATTCACAATAAAGTTATTAACGAGAGCAGCATGAAGCAATAATGACAGGTGCCACAAAGTTTAGGTCCTGCATACTTCAGGTGCTCATTTATAATGCAATCAGAACTACACGCTGTCCGATTGGTCAAGATTCTAATTACCTCAGATATTTCTAGCGCAGATTGATTTGCATACCAGTGAGTCAAATTCCATAAGGCAAAAAGTTGAGAGAGCAGAAATTACAGCAGGGCTAGGCGGAGAGGGGGGAGGGGGATTCGCGATTTTCAACGTTCGCTAGGTTCTCTTATGCCGGGAAATGGAGTTTGCCGATCGAGGAGGGGGGTTTGCTGTGGAAGGGAGTTTTGCCCCGGTAACGTTCCACAGCAAATTCCCCTCCTCGGCAAATTACATTTTCTGGCATAAGAGAACCTAGCCAACGTTGAAATCGCGAATCCCCCCCCCCCCTCTCCGCCTAGCCCTGCTGTGCAGCTGTGATTTCTGCTCCGACTTCTTGCCTTATGGAAGCATGGAGTTTAGGGTGTGCGTAAGTGAGACTTGGCAGGAAAAGGTATGTCATCTCATAAATACTCTATGGTCTAAGCCCTTTAATAGAGTTATCGAAGTCTACGGCAGCTGATTTGCACGCTTTACAATAAGGTTGAAAACTTTTTCTCCTTCGTAAACAACCGAAAATTGATGAGCGCGTAGATGTCATCCATATAATCAAATCAACATGGCCTAATCTGGAATATTTTATGAAAAGGAACAGACATGGTGCAATCTTTCCCAATTAATAAATTTTGTTCTGTTCATCCATTACGTTGACCAATGGTGGACATGATGTGTTGTTTATCGACTTTATTTGACTTCATCTGGCGGTTAAAGTAGAAAACTAGTCTAGTCAGCGGTGATACTGTTGCCTCTCTTTTGTGCTCCTTATCTTTTATTATTTTTTTTTTTAATTTTAACCTTCTTCCTGTGAGGTAGACCGGCTGGATAACTTGGCATTATGTATTGTGATATCACAGACCATACGACTGCTAGTCAAGCTGTAAACACGGATCGCCTCTCTAGTCAAAGTTACCTGTATCGTTAATGCTGTTATTGTATATTGTATATTGTATTGTTACCAGGGCTAGCCCTTGATAATAGCCTCCGGCTAGTTGGGTAGCATTGGCTAGATTTCTCATGATTATACAGCAAAATAAATCAAATCAAATCAAATATGTTGTGCCAACTTTTCACTAGCTATTCTCTCCACGACGCATCCCACAATGCTCCGCGCGCTGGAGAGGTAGACTTAAACAACAATGGCGTCGACCAGGGAGAAATGTCGTCTGCTGTACCGGCGAGCAGAGTGTGGGCTATACCACGGTAAGTACGTCTTTATTTTAAGCTTTTTAACGTTCATGACACTGAGTTCGCTGGACTGAGAGGAATATGTGTGGTGAGCGATGTTCAGGAGCGAAATTAATGCCATTTCCAACCTTGTCAAAACACATTTGTCGTCTGACGTTCGCCGGCCCGCGAAAATCAAAACAAGCGCGCGGCTCACTGAGTCGTTGGCAGGCGAAAGTCACCATCTGCTTACTCTTGGTACCGAATTCTTTAATCTCCAAGCAGATTCCTCCATGGCAAGACAGTAACATAAGCTAGGGAAGGACTTTAGCCGCAGAGGAATAAAATTGGCCAATCCTGCATACTACAGTACTGGCCTTACTGAAATATTTTCCTATTATGAAAAAAAAAATCGGCCAGGAGTTAAAATGTCTATTTCAACAGAGTAAAAATTTCAAAAGAAACAATGTTTTGGTCTCTCTCTAACTCATCATGTCTTTTTATATAATTAGATAATACTCTTGTTGTTGGCGAGTTATTCGCGTTTATAGCTAAGTCCCCCTAACCGCGACCAAAAAGGTGGATTTTTCAAAAGTGTCCGAAATAGGCAAACTATGGTATCATTGGAAAGGTCTCTTTGTGGGGAATTGAACACTGCAATCCGTTTTTTAATAGCTCTTGTTGTTGGCGAGTTATTAGCGTTTAAAGCTTAGTCCCCCTAACCGCGACCAAAAATGTGGATTTTTCAAAAGTGTCCGAAATAGGCAAACTATGGTATCATTGGAAAGGCCTCTTTATGGGGAGTTGAACACAGCAATCCGTTTTTTAATAGCTCTTGTTGTTGGCGAGTTATTAGCGTTTATAGCTAAGCACCGATTACAGTAACCAAATAATGTGGATTTTTCAAAAGTGTCCGAAATAGGCAAACTATGGTATCATTAGGAAGGTCTCTTTGTGGGGAGTTGAACGCTGCAATCCGTTTTTTAATAGCTCTTGTTGTTGGCGAGTTATTCGCGTTTAAAGCTAAGTCCCCCTAACCGCGACCAAAAATGTGGATTTTTCAAAAGTGTCCGAAATAGGCAAACTATGGTATCATTGGAAAGGCCTCTTTATGGGGAGTTGAACACAGCAATCCGTTTTTTAATAGCTCTTGTTGTTGGCGAGTTATTAGCGTTTATAGCTAAGCACCGATTACAGTAACCAAATAATGTGGATTTTTCAAAAGTGTCCGAAATAGGCAAACTATGGTATCATTAGGAAGGTCTCTTTGTGGGGAGTTGAACGCTGCAATCCGTTTTTTAATAGCTCTTGTTGTTGGCGAGTTATTCGCTTTTATAGCTAAGCACCGATTACAGTAACCAAAAAATGTGGATTTTTCAAAAGTGTCCGAAATGGACAAACTATGGTATTATTGGAAAGGTCTCTTTGTAGGGAGTTGAACACTGCAATCCGTTTTTTAATAGCTCTTGTTGTTGGCGAGTTATTCGCGTTTAAAGCTAAGTCCCCCTAACCGCGACCAAAAATGTGGATTTTTCAAAAGTGTCCGAAATAGGAAAACTATGGTATCATTGGAAATGTCTCTTTGTGGGGAGTTGAACACTGCAATCCGTTTTTTAATAGCTCTTGTTGTTGGCGAGTTTTTAGCGTTTAAAGCTAAGTCCCCCTAACCGCGACCAAAAATGTGGATTTTTCAAAAGTGTCCGAAATAGGCAAACTATGGTATCATTGGAAAGGTCTCTTTGTGGGGAGTTGAACGCTGCAATCCGTTTTTTAATAGCTCTTGTTGTTGGCGAGTTATTCGCGTTTAAAGCTAAGTCCCCCTAACCGCGACCAAAAAGGTGGATTTTTCAAAAGTGTCCGAAATAGGAAAACTATGGTATCATTGGAAAGGTCTCTTTGTGGGGAATTGAACACTGCAATCCGTTTTTTAATAGCTCTTGTTGTTGGCGAGTTATTCGCTTTTATAGCTAAGCACCGATTACAGTAACCAAAAAATGTGGATTTTTCAAAAGTGTCCGAAATGGGCAAACTATGGTATTATTGGAAAGGTCTCTTTGTAGGGAGTTGAACACTGCAATCCGTTTTTTAATAGCTCTTGTTGTTGGCGAGTTATTCGCGTTTAAAGCTAAGTCCCCCTAACCGCGACCAAAAATGTGGATTTTTCAAAAGTGTCCGAAATAGGCAAACTATGGTATCATTGGAAAGGCCTCTTTATGGGGAGTTGAACACAGCAATCCGTTTATTAATAGCTCTTGTTGTTGGCGAGTTATTAGCGTTTATAGCTAAGTCCCCCTAACCGCGACCAAAAAGGTGGATTTTTCAAAAGTGTCCGAAATAGGAAAACTATGGTATCATTGGAAAGGTCTCTTTGTGGGGAATTGAACACTGCAATCCGTTTTTTAATAGCTCTTGTTGTTGGCGAGTTATTCGCTTTTATAGCTAAGCACCGATTACAGTAACCAAAAAATGTGGATTTTTCAAAAGTGTCCGAAATGGGCAAACTATGGTGTTATTGGAAAGGTCTCTTTGTAGGGAGTTGAACACTGCAATCCGTTTTTTAATAGCTCTTGTTGTTGGCGAGTTATTAGCGTTTAAAGCTAAGTCCCCCTAACCGCGACCAAAAATGTGGATTTTTCAAAAGTGTCCGAAATAGGCAAACTATGGTATCATTGGAAAGGCCTCTTTATGGGGAGTTGAACACTGCAATCCGTTTTTTAATAGCTCTTGTTGTTGGCGAGTTATTAGCGTTTAAAGCTTAGTCCCCCTAACCGCGACCAAAAATGTGGATTTTTCAAAAGTGTCCGAAATAGGCAAACTATGGTATCATTGGAAAGGCCTCTTTATGGGGAGTTGAACACAGCAATCCGTTTTTTAATAGCTCTTGTTGTTGGCGAGTTATTAGCGTTTATAGCTAAGCACCGATTACAGTAACCAAATAATGTGGATTTTTCAAAAGTGTCCGAAATAGGCAAACTATGGTATCATTAGGAAGGTCTCTTTGTGGGGAGTTGAACGCTGCAATCCGTTTTTTAATAGCTCTTGTTGTTGGCGAGTTATTCGCTTTTATAGCTAAGCACCGATTACAGTAACCAAAAATGTGGATTTTTCAAAAGTGTCCGAAATGGGCAAACTATGGTATTATTGGAAAGGTCTCTTTGTAGGGAGTTGAACACTGCAATCCGTTTTTTAATAGCTCTTGTTGTTGGCGAGTTATTCGCGTTTAAAGCTAAGTCCCCCTAACCGCGACCAAAAATGTGGATTTTTCAAAAGTGTCCGAAATAGGCAAACTATGGTATCATTGGAAAGGCCTCTTTATGGGGAGTTGAACACAGCAATCCGTTTTTTAATAGCTCTTGTTGTTGGCGAGTTATTAGCGTTTATAGCTAAGCACCGATTACAGTAACCAAATAATGTGGATTTTTCAAAAGTGTCCGAAATAGGCAAACTATGGTATCATTAGGAAGGTCTCTTTGTGGGGAGTTGAACGCTGCAATCCGTTTTTTAATAGCTCTTGTTGTTGGTGAGTTATTCGCTTTTATAGCTAAGCACCGATTACAGTAACCAAAAAATGTGGATTTTTCAAAAGTGTCCGAAATAGGCAAACTATGGTATCATTGGAAAGGTCTCTTTGTGGGGAGTTGAACACTGCAATCCGTTTTTTAATAGCTCTTGTTGTTGGCGAGTTATTCGCGTTTAAAGCTAAGTCCCCCTAACCGCGACCAAAAATGTGGATTTTTCAAAAGTGTCCGAAATAGGAAAACTATGGTATCATTGGAAATGTCTCGTTGTGGGGAGTTGAACACTGCAATCCGTTTTTTAATAGCTCTTGTTGTTGGCGAGTTTTTAGCGTTTAAAGCTAAGTCCCCCTAACCGCGACCAAAAATGTGGATTTTTCAAAAGTGTCCGAAATAGGCAAACTATGGTATCATTGGAAAGGTCTCTTTGTGGGGAGTTGAACGCTGCAATCCGTTTTTTAATAGCTCTTGTTGTTGGCGAGTTATTCGCGTTTAAAGCTAAGTCCCCCTAACCACGACCAAAAAGGTGGATTTTTCAAAAGTGTCCGAAATAGGAAAACTATGGTATCATTGGAAAGGTCTCTTTGTGGGGAATTGAACACTGCAATCCGTTTTTTAATAGCTCTTGTTGTTGGCGAGTTATTCGCTTTTATAGCTAAGCACCGATTACAGTAACCAAAAAATGTGGATTTTTCAAAAGTGTCCGAAATGGGCAAACTATGGTATTATTGGAAAGGTCTCTTTGTAGGGAGTTGAACACTGCAATCCGTTTTTTAATAGCTCTTGTTGTTGGCGAGTTATTCGCGTTTAAAGCTAAGTCCCCCTAACCGCGACCAAAAATGTGGATTTTTCAAAAGTGTCCGAAATAGGCAAACTATGGTATCATTGGAAAGGCCTCTTTATGGGGAGTTGAACACAGCAATCCGTTTTTTAATAGCTCTTGTTGTTGGCGAGTTATTAGCGTTTATAGCTAAGTCCCCCTAACCGCGACCAAAAAGGTGGATTTTTCAAAAGTGTCCGAAATAGGAAAACTATGGTATCATTGGAAAGGTCTCTTTGTGGGGAATTGAACACTGCAATCCGTTTTTTAATAGCTCTTGTTGTTGGCGAGTTATTAGCGTTTAAAGCTAAGTCCCCCTAACCGCGACCAAAAATGTGGATTTTTCAAAAGTGTCCGAAATAGGCAAACTATGGTATCATTGGAAAGGTCTCTTTGTGGGGAATTGAACACTGCAATCCGTTTTTTAATAGCTCTTGTTGTTGGCGAGTTATTCGCTTTTATAGCTAAGCACCGATTACAGTAACCAAAAAATGTGGATTTTTCAAAAGTGTCCGAAATGGGCAAACTATGGTGTTATTGGAAAGGTCTCTTTGTAGGGAGTTGAACACTGCAATCCGTTTTTTAATAGCTCTTGTTGTTGGCGAGTTATTAGCGTTTAAAGCTAAGTCCCCCTAACCGCGACCAAAAATGTGGATTTTTCAAAAGTGTCCGAAATAGGCAAACTATGGTATCATTGGAAAGGCCTCTTTATGGGGAGTTGAACACTGCAATCCGTTTTTTAATAGCTCTTGTTGTTGGCGAGTTATTAGCGTTTAAAGCTTAGTCCCCCTAACCGCGACCAAAAATGTGGATTTTTCAAAAGTGTCCGAAATAGGCAAACTATGGTATCATTGGAAAGGCCTCTTTATGGGGAGTTGAACACAGCAATCCGTTTTTTAATAGCTCTTGTTGTTGGCGAGTTATTAGCGTTTATAGCTAAGCACCGATTACAGTAACCAAATAATGTGGATTTTTCAAAAGTGTCCGAAATAGGCAAACTATGGTATCATTAGGAAGGTCTCTTTGTGGGGAGTTGAACGCTGCAATCCGTTTTTTAATAGCTCTTGTTGTTGGCGAGTTATTCGCTTTTATAGCTAAGCACCGATTACAGTAACCAAAAAATGTGGATTTTTCAAAAGTGTCCGAAATGGGCAAACTATGGTATTATTGGAAAGGTCTCTTTGTAGGGAGTTGAACACTGCAATCCGTTTTTTAATAGCTCTTGTTGTTGGCGAGTTATTCGCGTTTAAAGCTAAGTCCCCCTAACCGCGACCAAAAATGTGGATTTTTCAAAAGTGTCCGAAATAGGCAAACTATGGTATCATTGGAAAGGCCTCTTTATGGGGAGTTGAACACAGCAATCCATTTTTTAATAGCTCTTGTTGTTGGCGAGTTATTAGCGTTTATAGCTAAGCACCGATTACAGTAACCAAATAATGTGGATTTTTCAAAAGTGTCCGAAATAGGCAAACTATGGTATCATTAGGAAGGTCTCTTTGTGGGGAGTTGAACGCTGCAATCCGTTTTTTAATAGCTCTTGTTGTTGGTGAGTTATTCGCTTTTATAGCTAAGCACCGATTACAGTAACCAAAAAATGTGGATTTTTCAAAAGTGTCCAAAATAGGCAAACTATGGTATCATTGGAAAGGTCTCTTTGTGGGGAGTTGAACACTGCAATCCGTTTTTTAATAGCTCTTGTTGTTGGCGAGTTATTCGCGTTTAAAGCTAAGTCCCCCTAACCGCGACCAAAAATGTGGATTTTTCAAAAGTGTCCGAAATAGGAAAACTATGGTATCGTTGGAAATGTCTCGTTGTGGGGAGTTGAACACTGCAATCCGTTTTTTAATAGCTCTTGTTGTTGGCGAGTTTTTAGCGTTTAAAGCTAAGTCCCCCTAACCGCGACCAAAAATGTGGATTTTTCAAAAGTGTCCGAAATAGGCAAACTATGGTATCATTGGAAAGGTCTCTTTGTGGGGAGTTGAACGCTGCAATCCGTTTTTTAATAGCTCTTGTTGTTGGCGAGTTATTCGCGTTTAAAGCTAAGTCCCCCTAACCACGACCAAAAAGGTGGATTTTTCAAAAGTGTCCGAAATAGGAAAACTATGGTATCATTGGAAAGGTCTCTTTGTGGGGAATTGAACACTGCAATCCGTTTTTTAATAGCTCTTGTTGTTGGCGAGTTATTCGCTTTTATAGCTAAGCACCGATTACAGTAACCAAAAAATGTGGATTTTTCAAAAGTGTCCGAAATGGGCAAACTATGGTATTATTGGAAAGGTCTCTTTGTATGGAGTTGAACACTGCAATCCGTTTTTTAATAGCTCTTGTTGTTGGCGAGTTATTCGCGTTTAAAGCTAAGTCCCCCTAACCGCGACCAAAAATGTGGATTTTTCAAAAGTGTCCGAAATAGGCAAACTATGGTATCATTGGAAAGGCCTCTTTATGGGGAGTTGAACACAGCAATCTGTTTTTTAATAGCTCTTGTTGTTGGCGAGTTATTAGCGTTTATAGCTAAGTCCCCCTAACCGCGACCAAAAAGGTGGATTTTTCAAAAGTGTCCGAAATAGGAAAACTATGGTATCATTGGAAAGGTCTCTTTGTGGGGAATTGAACACTGCAATCCGTTTTTTAATAGCTCTTGTTGTTGGCGAGTTATTCGCTTTTATAGCTAAGCACCGATTACAGTAACCAAAAAATGTGGATTTTTCAAAAGTGTCCGAAATGGGCAAACTATGGTATTATTGGAAAGGTCTCTTTGTAGGGAGTTGAACACTGCAATCCGTTTTTTAATAGCTCTTGTTGTTGGCGAGTTATTCGCGTTTAAAGCTAAGTCCCCCTAACCGCGACCAAAAATGTGGATTTTTCAAAAGTGTCCGAAATAGGCAAACTATGGTATCATTGGAAAGGCCTCTTTATGGGGAGTTGAACACTGCAATCCGTTTTTTAATAGCTCTTGTTGTTGGCGAGTTATTAGCGTTTATAGCTAAGCACCGATTACAGTAACCAAATAATGTGGTATCATTAGGAAGGTCTCTTTGTGGGGAGTTGAACGCTGCAATCCGTTTTTTAATAGCTCTTGTTGTTGGCGAGTTATTCGCTTTTATAGCTAAGCACCGATTACAGTAACCAAAAAATGTGGAGTTTTTAAAAGTGTCCGAAATGGGCAAACTATGGTATTATTGGAAAGGTCTCTTTGTGGGGAGTTGAACGCTGCAATCCGTTTTTTAATAGCTCTTGTTGTTGGCGAGTTATTCGCTTTTATAGCTAAGCACCGATTACAGTAACCAAAAAATGTGGAGTTTTAAAAGTGTCCGAAATAGGAAAACTATGGTATCATTGGAAAGGTCTCTTTGTGGGGAATTGAACACTGCAATCCGTTTTTTAATAGCTCTTGTTGTTGGCGAGTTATTCGCTTTTATAGCTAAGCACCGATTACAGTAACCAAAAATGTGGATTTTTCAAAAGTGTCCGAAATGGGCAAACTATGGTATTATTGGAAAGGTCTCTTTGTAGGGAGTTGAACACTGCAATCCGTTTTTTAATAGCTCTTGTTGTTGGCGAGTTATTCGCGTTTAAAGCTAAGTCCCCCTAACCGCGACCAAAATGTGGATTTTTCAAAAGTGTCCGAAATAGGCAAACTATGGTATCATTGGAAAGGCCTCTTTATGGGGAGTTGAACACAGCAATCCGTTTTTTAATAGCTCTTGTTGTTGGCGAGTTATTAGCGTTTATAGCTAAGTCCCCCTAACCGCGACCAAAAAGGTGGATTTTTCAAAAGTGTCCGAAATAGGAAAACTATGGTATCATTGGAAAGGTCTCTTTGTGGGGAATTGAACACTGCAATCCGTTTTTTAATAGCTCTTGTTGTTGGCGAGTTATTAGCGTTTAAAGCTAAGTCCCCCTAACCGCGACCAAAAATGTGGATTTTTCAAAAGTGTCCGAAATAGGCAAACTATGGTATCATTGGAAAGGTCTCTTTGTGGGGAATTGAACACTGCAATCCGTTTTTTAATAGCTCTTGTTGTTGGCGAGTTATTCGCTTTATAGCTAAGCACCGATTACAGTAACCAAAAAATGTGGATTTTTCAAAAGTGTCCGAAATGGGCAAACTATGGTGTTATTGGAAAGGTCTCTTTGTAGGGAGTTGAACACTGCAATCCGTTTTTTAATAGCTCTTGTTGTTGGCGAGTTATTAGCGTTTAAAGCTAAGTCCCCCTAACCGCGACCAAAAATGTGGATTTTTCAAAAGTGTCCGAAATAGGCAAACTATGGTATCATTGGAAAGGCCTCTTTATGGGGAGTTGAACACTGCAATCCGTTTTTTAATAGCTCTTGTTGTTGGCGAGTTATTAGCGTTTAAAGCTTAGTCCCCCTAACCGCGACCAAAAATGTGGATTTTTCAAAAGTGTCCGAAATAGGCAAACTATGGTATCATTGGAAAGGCCTCTTTATGGGGAGTTGAACACAGCAATCCGTTTTTTAATAGCTCTTGTTGTTGGCGAGTTATTAGCGTTTATAGCTAAGCACCGATTACAGTAACCAAATAATGTGGATTTTTCAAAAGTGTCCGAAATAGGCAAACTATGGTATCATTAGGAAGGTCTCTTTGTGGGGAGTTGAACGCTGCAATCCGTTTTTTAATAGCTCTTGTTGTTGGCGAGTTATTCGCTTTTATAGCTAAGCACCGATTACAGTAACCAAAAAATGTGGATTTTTCAAAAGTGTCCGAAATGGGCAAACTATGGTATTATTGGAAAGGTCTCTTTGTAGGGAGTTGAACACTGCAATCCGTTTTTTAATAGCTCTTGTTGTTGGCGAGTTATTCGCGTTTAAAGCTAAGTCCCCCTAACCGCGACCAAAAATGTGGATTTTTCAAAAGTGTCCGAAATAGGCAAACTATGGTATCATTGGAAAGGCCTCTTTATGGGGAGTTGAACACAGCAATCCGTTTTTTAATAGCTCTTGTTGTTGGCGAGTTATTAGCGTTTATAGCTAAGCACCGATTACAGTAACCAAATAATGTGGATTTTTCAAAAGTGTCCGAAATAGGCAAACTATGGTATCATTAGGAAGGTCTCTTTGTGGGGAGTTGAACGCTGCAATCCGTTTTTTAATAGCTCTTGTTGTTGGCGAGTTATTCGCTTTTATAGCTAAGCACCGATTACAGTAACCAAAAAATGTGGATTTTTCAAAAGTGTCCAAATAGGCAAACTATGGTATCATTGGAAAGGTCTCTTTGTGGGGAGTTGAACACTGCAATCCGTTTTTTAATAGCTCTTGTTGTTGGCGAGTTATTCGCGTTTAAAGCTAAGTCCCCTAACCGCGACCAAAAATGTGGATTTTTCAAAAGTGTCCGAAATAGGAAAACTATGGTATCGTTGGAAATGTCTCGTTGTGGGGAGTTGAACACTGCAATCCGTTTTTTAATAGCTCTTGTTGTTGGCGAGTTTTTAGCGTTTAAAGCTAAGTCCCCCTAACCGCGACCAAAAATGTGGATTTTTCAAAAGTGTCCGAAATAGGCAAACTATGGTATCATTGGAAAGGTCTCTTTGTGGGGAGTTGAACGCTGCAATCCGTTTTTTAATAGCTCTTGTTGTTGGCGAGTTATTCGCGTTTAAAGCTAAGTCCCCCTAACCACGACCAAAAAGGTGGATTTTTCAAAAGTGTCCGAAATAGGAAAACTATGGTATCATTGGAAAGGTCTCTTTGTGGGGAATTGAACACTGCAATCCGTTTTTTAATAGCTCTTGTTGTTGGCGAGTTATTCGCTTTTATAGCTAAGCACCGATTACAGTAACCAAAAATGTGGATTTTTCAAAAGTGTCCGAAATGGGCAAACTATGGTATTATTGGAAAGGTCTCTTTGTATGGAGTTGAACACTGCAATCCGTTTTTTAATAGCTCTTGTTGTTGGCGAGTTATTCGCGTTTAAAGCTAAGTCCCCCTAACCGCGACCAAAAATGTGGATTTTTCAAAAGTGTCCGAAATAGGCAAACTATGGTATCATTGGAAAGGCCTCTTTATGGGGAGTTGAACACAGCAATCTGTTTTTTAATAGCTCTTGTTGTTGGCGAGTTATTAGCGTTTATAGCTAAGTCCCCCTAACCGCGACCAAAAAGGTGGATTTTTCAAAAGTGTCCGAAATAGGAAAACTATGGTATCATTGGAAAGGTCTCTTTGTGGGGATTGAACACTGCAATCCGTTTTTTAATAGCTCTTGTTGTTGGCGAGTTATTCGCTTTTATAGCTAAGCACCGATTACAGTAACCAAAAAATGTGGATTTTTCAAAAGTGTCCGAAATGGGCAAACTATGGTATTATTGGAAAGGTCTCTTTGTAGGGAGTTGAACACTGCAATCCGTTTTTAATAGCTCTTGTTGTTGGCGAGTTATTCGCGTTTAAAGCTAAGTCCCCCTAACCGCGACCAAAAATGTGGATTTTTCAAAAGTGTCCGAAATAGGCAAACTATGGTATCATTGGAAAGGCCTCTTTATGGGGAGTTGAACACTGCAATCCGTTTTTTAATAGCTCTTGTTGTTGGCGAGTTATTAGCGTTTATAGCTAAGCACCGATTACAGTAACCAAATAATGTGGTATCATTAGGAAGGTCTCTTTGTGGGGAGTTGAACGCTGCAATCCGTTTTTTAATAGCTCTTGTTGTTGGCGAGTTATTCGCTTTTATAGCTAAGCACCGATTACAGTAACCAAAAAATGTGGATTTTTAAAAGTGTCCGAAATGGGCAAACTATGGTATTATTGGAAAGGTCTCTTTGTAGGGAGTTGAACACTGCAATCCGTTTTTTAATAGCTCTTGTTGTTGGCGAGTTATTCGCGTTTAAAGCTAAGTCCCCCTAACCGCGACCAAAAATGTGGATTTTTCAAAAGTGTCCGAAATAGGCAAACTATGGCATCATTAGGAAGGTCTCTTTGTGGGGAGTTGAACACTGCAATCCGTTTTTTAATAGCTCTTGTTGTTGGCGAGTTATTCGCGTATAAAGCTAAGTCCCCCTAACCGCGACCAAAAATGTGGATTTTTCAAAAGTGTCCGAAATAGGCAAACTATGGTATCATTGGAAAGGCCTCTTTATGGGGAGTTGAACACTGCAATCCGTTTTTTAATAGCTCATGTTGATTTGATTTGATTTGATTTATTCGCTGTACAATCATGAGAAATACAGCCAGGGCTACCCAACTAGCCTGAGGCTATTATCAAGGGCTAGCCCTGGTAACATTACAATATACGTTATACAATAGTATACAATATACAACAGTATTAACGATGTATTTTTGCTACAGAGGTGATCCGTGTTTACAGCTTGACTAGCAGTCGTACGATCTAGAATGTCAGTCTATGATACAAATGATATTACTCGTTATCGAGTTATTCGCGTTTAAAGCTAAGTCCCCCTAACCGCGACCAAAAATGTGGATTTTTCAAAAGTGTCCGAAATAGGAAAACTATGGTATCATTGGAAAGGTCTCTTTGTGGGGAGTTGAACGCTGCAATCCGTTTTTTAATAGCTCTTGTTGTTGGCGAGTTATTCGCGTTTAAAGCTAAGTCCCCCTAACCGCGACCAAAAAGGTGGATTTTTCAAAAGTGTCCGAAATAGGAAAACTATGGTATCATTGGAAAGGCCTCTTTATGGGGAGTTGAACACTGCAATCCGTTTTTTAATAGCTCTTGTTGTTGGCGAGTTATTAGCGTTTAAAGCTAAGTCCCCCTAACCGCGACCAAAAATGTGGATTTTTCAAAAGTGTCCGAAATAGGCAAACTATGGTATCATTGGAAAGGCCTCTTTATGGGGAGTTGAACACTGCAATCCGTTTTTTAATAGCTCTTGTTGTTGGCGAGTTATTAGCGTTTAAAGCTAAGTCCCCCTAACCGCGACCAAAAATGTGGATTTTTCAAAAGTGTCCGAAATAGGCAAACTATGGTATCATTGGAAAGGCCTCTTTATGGGGAGTTGAACACTGCAATCCGTTTTTAATAGCTCTTGTTGTTGGCGAGTTATTAGCGTTTATAGCTAAGCACCGATTACAGTAACCAAAAAATGTGGATTTTTCAAAAGTGTCCGAAATAGGCAAACTATGGTATCATTGGAAAGGCCTCTTTGTGGGGAGTTGAACGCTGCAATCCGTTTTTTAATAGCTCTTGTTGTTGGCGAGTTATTAGCGTTTATAGCTAAGCACCGATTACAGTAACCAAAAATGTGGATTTTTCAAAAGTGTCCGAAATAGGCAAACTATGGTATCATTGAAAAGGTCTCTTTGTGGGGAGTTGAACACTGCAATCCGTTTTTTAATAGCTCTTGTTGTTGGCGAGTTATTCGCGTTTAAAGCTAAGTCCCCCTAACCGCGACCAAAAATGTGGATTTTTCAAAAGTGTCCGAAATAGGCAAACTATGGTATCATTGGAAAGGCCTCTTTATGGGGAGTTGAACACTGCAATCCGTTTTTTAATAGCTCTTGTTGTTGGCGAGTTATTAGCGTTTAAAGCTAAGTCCCCCTAACCGCGACCAAAAATGTGGATTTTTCAAAAGTGTCCGAAATAGGCAAACTATGGTATCATTGGAAAGGTCTCTTTGTGGGGAGTTGAACACTGCAATCCGTTTTTTAATAGCTCTTGTTGTTGGCGAGTTATTAGCGTTTAAAGCTAAGTCCCCCTAACCGCGACCAAAAATGTGGATTTTTCAAAAGTGTCCGAAATAGGCAAACTATGGTATCATTGGAAAGGCCTCTTTATGGGGAGTTGAACACTGCAATCCGTTTTTTAATAGCTCTTGTTGTTGGCGAGTTATTAGCGTTTATAGCTAAGCACCGATTACAGCGACAAAAAATGTGGATTTTTCAAAAGTGTCCGAAATAGGCAAACTATGGTATCATTAGGAAGGTCTCTTGTGGGGAGTTGAACACTGCAATCCGTTTTTTAATAGCTCTTGTTGTTGGCGAGTTATTAGCGTTTAAAGCTAAGTCCCCCTACCGCGACCAAAAAGGTGGATTTTTCAAAAGTGTCCGAAATAGGCAAACTATGGTATCATTGGAAAGGCCTCTTTATGGGGAGTTGAACACTGCAATCCGTTTTTTAATAGCTCTTGTTGTTGGCGAGTTATTAGCGTTTATAGCTAAGCACCGATTACAGTAACCAAAAAATGTGGATTTTTCAAAAGTGTCCGAAATAGGCAAACTATGGTATCATTAGGAAGGTCTCTTTGTGGGGAGTTGAACGCTGCAATCCGTTTTTTAATAGCTCTTGTTGTTGGCGAGTTATTCGCGTTTATAGCTTAGCACCGATTACAGTAACCAAAAAATGTGGATTTTTCAAAAGTGTCCGAAATAGGCAAACTATGGTATATGGAAAGGTCTCTTTGTAGGGAGTTGAACACTGCAATCCGTTTTTTAATAGCTCTTGTTGTTGGCGAGTTATTCGCGTTTAAAGCTAAGGCCCCTAACCGCGACCAAAAATGTGGATTTTTCAAAAGTGTCCGAAATAGGCAAACTATGGTATCATTAGAAAGGCCTCTTTATGGGGAGTTGAACACTGCAATCCGTTTTTAATAGCTCTTGTTGTTGGCGAGTTATTCGCGTTTAAAGCTAAGTCCCCCTAACCGCGACCAAAAATGTGGATTTTTCAAAAGTGTCCGAAATAGGCAAACTATGGTATCATTAGGAAGGTCTCTTTGTGGGGAGTTGAACGCTGCAATCCGTTTTTTAATAGCTCTTGTTGTTGGCGAGTTATTAGCGTTTATAGCTAAGCACCGATTACAGTAACCAAAAATGTGGATTTTTCAAAAGTGTCCGAAATAGGCAAACTATGGTATCATAGGAAGGTCTCTTTGTGGGGAGTTGAACACTGCAATCCGTTTTTTAATAGCTCTTGTTGTTGGCGAGTTATTAGCGTTTAAGCTAAGTCCCCTAACCGCGACCAAAAATGTGGATTTTTCAAAAGTGTCCGAAATAGGAAAAATATGGTATCATTGGAAAGGCCTCTTTATGGGGAGTTGAACACTGCAATCCGTTTTTAATAGCTCTTGTTGTTGGCGAGTTATTAGCGTTTAAAAGCTAAGTCCCCCTAACCGCGACCAAAAATGTGGATTTTTCAAAAGTGTCCGAAATAGGCAAACTATGGTATCATTGGAAAGCCTCTTTTGGGGAGTTGAACACTGCAATCCGTTTTTTAATAAGCTTGTGTTGTTGGCGAGTTATTAGCGTTTAAAGCTAAGTCCCCCTAACCGCGACCAAAAATGTGGATTTTTCAAAAGTGTCCGAAATAGGCAAACTATGGTATCATTGGAAAGGCCTCTTTATGGGGAGTTGAACACTGCAATCCGTTTTAATAGCTCTTGTTGTTGGCGAGTTATTAGCGTTTATAGCTAAGCACCGATTACAGTAACCAAAAAATGTGGATTTTCCAAAAGTGTCCGAAATAGGCAAACTATGGTATCATTGGAAAGGCCTCTTTGTGGGGAGTTGAACACTGCAATCCGTTTTTAATAGCTCTTGTTGTTGGCGAGTTATTAGCGTTTATAGCTAAGCACCGATTACAGTAACCAAAAAATGTGGATTTTTCAAAAGTGTCCGAAATAGGCAAACTATGGTATCATTGAAAAGGTCTCTTTGTGGGGAGTTGAACACTGCAATCCGTTTTTTAATAGCTCTTGTTGTTGGCGAGTTATTCGCGTTTAAAGCTAAGTCCCCTAACGCGACCAAAAATGTGGATTTTTCAAAAGTGTCCGAAATAGGCAAACTATGGTATCATTGGAAAGGTCTCTTTGTGGGGAGTTGAACACTGCAATCCGTTTTTAATAGCTCTTGTTGTTGGCGAGTTATTAGCGTTTAAAGCTAAGTCCCCTAACCGCGACCAAAAATGTGGATTTTTCAAAAGTGTCCGAAATAGGCAAACTATGGTATCATTGGAAAGGCCTTTCTTGTGGGGAGTTGAACACTGCAATCCGTTTTTTAATAGCTCTTGTTGTTGGCGAGTTATTAGCGTTTAAAGCTAAGTCCCCCTAACCGCGACCAAAAATGTGGATTTTTCAAAAGTGTCCGAAATAGGCAAACTATGGTATCATTGAAAGGCCTTTGTGGGGAGTTGAACACTGCAATCCGTTTTTTAATAGCTCTTGTTGTTGGCGAGTTATTAGCGTTTATAGCTAAGCACCGATTACAGTAACCAAATAATGTGGATTTTTCAAAAGTGTCCGAAATAGGCAAACTATGGTATCATTAGGAAGGTCTCTTTGTGGGGAGTTGAACACTGCAATCCGTTTTTTAATAGCTCTGTTGTTGGCGAGTTATTAGCGTTTAAAGCTAAGTCCCCCTAACCGCGACCAAAAGGTGGATTTTTCAAAAGTGTCCGAAATAGGAAAACTATGGTATCATTGGAAAGGCCTCTTTATGGGGAGTTGAACACTGCAATCCGTTTTTTAATAGCTCTTGTTGTTGGCGAGTTATTAGCGTTTAAGCTAAGCACCGATTACAGTAACCAAAAATGTGGATTTTTCAAAAGTGTCCGAAATAGGCAAACTATGGTATCATTAGGAAGGTCTCTTTGTGGGGAGTTGAACGCTGCAATCCGTTTTTTAATAGCTCTTGTTGTTGGCGAGTTATTCGCGTTTATAGCTTAGCACCGATTACAGTAACCAAAAAATGTGGATTTTTCAAAAGTGTCCGAAATAGGCAAACTATGGTATCATTGGAAAGGTCTCTTTGTAGGAGTTGAACACTGCAATCCGTTTTTTAATAGCTCTTGTTGGCGAGTTATTCGCGTTTAAAGCTAAGGCCCCCTAACCGCGACCAAAAATGTGGATTTTTCAAAAGTGTCCGAAATAGGCAAACTATGGTATCATTGGAAAGGCCTCTTTATGGGGAGTTGAACACTGCAATCCGTTTTTTAATAGCTCTTGTTGTTGGCGAGTTATTCGCGTTTAAAGCTAAGTCCCCCTAACCGCGACCAAAAATGTGGATTTTTCAAAAGTGTCCGAAATAGGCAAAACTATGGTATCATAGGAAGGTCTCTTTGTGGGGAGTGAACACTGCAATCCGTTTTTTAATAGCTCTTGTTGTTGGCGAGTTATTAGCGTTTAAAGCTAAGCCCGATAACCGCGACCAAAAATGTGGATTTTTCAAAAGTGTCCGAAATAGGCAAACTATGGTATCATTAGGAAGGTCTCTTTGTGGGGAGTTGAACGCTGCAATCCGTTTTTAATAGCTCTTGTTGTTGGCGAGTTATTCGCGTTTAAAGCTAAGTCCCCCTAACCGCGACCAAAAATGTGGATTTTTCAAAAGTGTCCGAAATAGGAAAACTATGGTTTCTTAGGAAAGTATCTTTGTGGGGAGTTGAACACTGCAATCCGTTTTTTAATAGCTCTTGTTGTTGGCGAGTTATTAGCGTTTAAAGCTAAGTCCCCCTAACCGCGACCAAAAATGTGGATTTTTAAAAGTGTCCGAAATAGGCAAACTATGGTATCATTGGAAAGGTCTCTTTGTGGGGAATTGAACACTGCAATCCGTTTTTTAATAGCTCTTGTTGTTGGCGAGTTATTAGCGTTTATAGCTAAGCACCGATTACAGTAACCAAATAATGTGGATTTTTCAAAAGTGTCCGAAATAGGCAAACTATGGTATCATTGGAAGGTCTCTTTGTGGGGAGTTGAACGCTGCAATCCGTTTTTTAATAGCTCTTGTTGTTGGCGAGTTATTCGCTTTTATAGCTAAGCACCTATTACAGTAACCAAAAAATGTGGATTTTTCAAAAGTGTCCGAAATAGGCAAACTATGGTATCATTAGGAAGGTCTCTTTGTGGCGAGTTGAACGCTGCAATCCGTTTTTTAATAGCTCTTGTTGTTGGCGAGTTATTCGCTTTTATAGCTAAGCACCGATTACAGTAACCAAAAAATGTGGATTTTTCAAAAGTGTCCGAAATGGGCAAACTATGGTATCATTGAAAAGGCTCTTTATGGGGAGTTGAACACAGCAATCCGTTTTTTAATAGCTCTTGTTGTTGGCGAGTTATTAGCGGTTTATAGCTAAGCACCGATTACAGTAACCAAATAATGTGGATTTTTAAAGTGTCCGAAATAGGCAAACTATGGTATCATTAGGAAGGTCTCTTTGTGGGGAGTTGAACGCTGCAATCCGTTTTTTAATAGCTCTTGTTGTTGGCGAGATTATTCGTTTATAGCTAAGCACCGATTACAGTAACCAAAAAATGGGATTTTTCAAAAGTGTCCGAAATGGGCAAACTATGGTATATTGGAAAGGTCTCTTTGTAGGGAGTTGAACACTGCAATCCGTTTTTTAATAGCTCTTGTTGTTGGCGAGTTATTCGCGTTTAAAGCTAAGTCCCCCTAACCGCGACCAAAAATGTGGATTTTCAAAAGTGTCCGAAATAGGAAAACTATGGTATCATTGGAAATGTCTCTTTGTGGGGAGTTGAACACTGCAATCCGTTTTTTAATAGCTCTTGTTGTTGGCGAGTTTTTAGCGTTTAAAGCTAAGTCCCCCTAACCGCGACCAAAAATGTGGATTTTTCAAAAGTGTCCGAAATAGGCAAACTATGGTATCATTGGAAATGTCTCTTTGTGGGGAGTTGAACACTGCAATCCGTTTTTTAATAGCTCTTGTTGTTGGCGAGTTATTCGCGTTTAAAGCTAAGCCCTACCGAACGCGACCAAAAATGTGGATTTTTCAAAAGTGTCCGAAATAGGCAAACTATGGTATCATTGGAAAGGCCTCTTTATGGGGAGTTGAACACTGCAATTCGTTTTTTAATAGCTCTTGTTGTTGCGAGTTATTAGCGTTTATAGCTAAGCACCGATTACAGTAACCAAAAAATGTGGATTTTTCAAAAGTGTCCGAAATAGGCAAACTATGGTATCATTGAAAAGGTCTCTTTGTGGGGAGTTGAACACTGCAATCCGTTTTTTAATAGCTCTTGTTGTTGGCGAGTTATTCGCGTATAAAGCTAAGTCCCCCTAACCGCGACCAAAATGTGGATTTTTCAAAAGTGTCCGAAATAGGCAAACTATGGTATCATTGGAAAGGCCTCTTTATGGGAGTTGAACACTGCAATCCGTTTTTTGATAGCTCTTGTTGTTGGCGAGTTATTAGCGTTTAAAGCTAAGTCCCCCTAACCGCGACCAAAAATGTGGATTTTTCAAAAGTGTCCGAAATAGGCAAACTATGGTATCATTGGAAAGGCCTTTTTATGGGGAGTTGAACACTGCAATCCGTTTTTTAATAGCTCTTGTTGTTGGCGAGTTATTAGCGTTTAAAGCTAAGTCCCCCTAACCGCGACCAAAAATGTGGATTTTTCAAAAGTGTCCGAAATAGGAAAACTATGGTTCATTAGGAAGGTATCTTTGTGGGGAGTTGAACACTGCAATCCGTTTTTTAATAGCTCCGTTGTTGGCGAGTTATTAGCGTTTAAAGCTAAGTCCCCCTAACCGCGACCAAAAAGGTGGATTTTCAAAAGTGTCCGAAATAGGAAAACTATGGTATCATTGGAAAGGCCTCTTTATGGGGAGTTGAACACTGCAATCCGTTTTTTAATAGCTCTTGTTGTTGGCGAGTTATTAGCGTTTATAGCTAAGCCCGATTACAGTAACCAAAAAAGGTGGATTTTTCAAAAGTGTCCGAAATAGGCAAACTATGGTATCATTAGGAAGGTCTCTTTGTGGGGAGTTGAACGCTGCAATCCGTTTTTTAATAGCTCTTGTTGTTGGCGAGTTATTCGCGTTTATAGCTTAGCACCGATTACAGTAACCAAAAAATGTGGATTTTTCAAAAGTGTCCGAAATAGGCAAACTATGGTATTATTGGAAAGGTCTCTTTGTAGGAGTTGAACACTGCAATCCGTTTTTTAATAGCTCTTGTTGTTGGCGAGTTATTCGCGTTTAAAGCTAAGGCCCTCTAACCGCGACCAAAAATGTGGATTTTTCAAAAGTGTCCGAAATAGGCAAACTATGGTATCATTAGAAAGGCCTCTTTATGGGGAGTTGAACACTGCAATCCGTTTTTTAATAGCTCTTGTGTTGGCGAGTTATTCGCGTTTAAAGCTAAGTCCCCCTAACCGCGACCAAAAATGTGGATTTTTCAAAAGTGTCCGAAATAGGCAAACTATGGTATCATTAGGAAGGTCTCTTTGTGGGGAGTTGAACGCTGCAATCCGTTTTTAATAGCTCTTGTTGTTGGCGAGTTATTAGCGTTTATAGCTAAGCACCGATTACAGTAACCAAATAATGTGGATTTTTCAAAAGTGTCCGAAATAGGCAAACTATGGTATCATTAGGAAGGTCTCTTTGTGGGGAGTTGAACGCTGCAATCCGTTTTTTAATAGCTCTTGTTGTTGGCGAGTTATGAGCGTTTATAGCTAAGCACCGATTACAGTAACCAAAAAATGTGGATTTTTCAAAAGTGTCCGAAATAGGCAAACTATGGTATCATTAGAAAGGTCTCATGAGGGAGTTGAACACTGCAATCCGTTTTTTAATAGCTCTTGTTGTTGGCGAGTTATTCGCGTTTAAAGCTAAGTCCCCCTAACCGCGACCAAAAATGTGGATTTTTCAAAAGTGTCCGAAATAGGCAAACTATGGTATCATTGGAAAGGCCTCTTTATGGGGAGTTGAACACTGCAATTCGTTTTTTAATAGCTCTTGTTGTTGGCGAGTTATTAGCGTTTATAGCTAAGCACCGATTACAGTAACCAAAAATGTGGATTTTTCAAAAGTGTCCGAAATAGGCAAACTATGGTATCATTAGGAAGGTCTCTTTGTGGGGAGTTGAACGCTGCAATCCGTTTTTTAATAGCTCTTGTTGTTGGCGAGTTATTAGCGTTTAAAGCTAAGTCCCCCTAACCGCGACCAAAAATGTGGATTTTTCAAAAGTGTCCGAAATAGGCAAACTATGGTATCATTGGAAAGGTCTCTTTTGGGGAGTTGAACACTGCAATCCGTTTTTTAATAGCTCTTGTTGTTGGCGAGTTATTCGCGTTTAAAGCTAAGTCCCCCTAACCGCGACCAAAAATGTGGATTTTTCAAAAGTGTCCGAAATAGGAAAACTATGGTTTCTTTAGGAAAGTATCTTTGTGGGGAGTTGAACACTGCAATCCGTTTTTTAATAGCTCTTGTTGTTGGCGAGTTATTAGCGTTTAAAGCTAAGTCCCCCTAACCGCGACCAAAAAGGAAATTTTTCAAAAGTGTCCGAAATAGGCAAACTATGGTATCATTAGGAAGGTCTCTTTGTGGGGAGTTGAACGCTGCAATCCGTTTTTTAATAGCTCTTGTTGTTGGCGAGTTATTCGCGTTTAAAGCTAAGTCCCCCTAACCGCGACCAAAAATGTGGATTTTTCAAAAGTGTCCGAAATAGGGAAAACTATGGTTTCTTTAGGAAAGTATCTTTGTGGGAGTTGAACACTGCAATCCGTTTTTTAATAGCTCTTGTTGTTGGCGAGTTATTAGCGTTTAAAGCTAAGTCCCCCTAACCGCGACCAAAAATGTGGATTTTAAAAAGTGTCCGAAATAGGAAAACTATGGTATCATTGGAAAGGTCTCTTTGTGGGAATTGAACACTGCAATCCGTTTTTTAATAGCTCTTGTTGTTGGCGAGTTATTAGCGTTTAAAGCTAAGCCCCCTACAGTAACCAAAAATGTGGATTTTTCAAAAGTGTCCGAAATAGGCAAACTATGGTATCATTAGGAAGGTCTCTTTGTGGGGAGTTGAACGCTGCAATCCGTTTTTTAATAGCTCTTGTTGTTGGCGAGTTATCGCGTTTATAGCTAAGCACCTATTACAGTACCAAAAATGTGGATTTTTCAAAAGTGTCCGAAATAGGCAAACTATGGTATCATAGGAAGGTCTCTTTGTGGGGAGTGAACACTGCAATCCGTTTTTTTAATAGCTCTTGTGTTGGCGAGTTATTCGTTTTAAAGCTAAGCACCGATTACAGTAACCAAAAATGTGGATTTTTCAAAGTGTCCGAAATAGGCAAACTATGGTATCATTGGAAAGGGTCTCTTTATGGGGAGTGAACACAGCAATCCGTTTTTTAATAGCTCTTGTTGTTGGCGAGTTATTAGCGTTTATAGCTAAGCACCGATTACAGTAACCAAATAATGTGGATTTTTCAAAAGTGTCCGAAATAGGCAAACTATGGTATCATTAGGAAGGTCTCTTTGTGGGGAGTTGAACGCTGCAATCCGTTTTTTAATAGCTCTTGTTGTTGGCGAGTTATTCGCTTTTATAGCTAAGCACCGATTACGTAACCAAAAAATGTGGATTTTTCAAAAGTGTCCGAAATGGGAAAACTATGGTATCATTGGAAAGGTCTCTTTGTGGGGAGTTGAACACTGCAATCCGTTTTTAATAGCTCTTGTTGTTGGCGAGTTATTCGCGTTTAAAGCTAAGTCCCCTAACCGCGACCAAAAAATGTGGATTTTTCAAAAGTGTCCGAAATAGGCAAACTATGGTATCTTGGAAAGGCTCTTTGTGGGGAGTTGACAACTGCAATCCGTTTTTAATAGCTCTTGTTGTTGGCGAGTTTAGCGTTTAAAGCTAAGTCCCCTAACCGCGACCAAAAATGTGGATTTTTCAAAAGGTCCGAAATAGGCAAACTATGGTATCATTGGAAGGTCTCTTTGTGGGGAGTTGAACACTGCAATCCGTTTTAATAGCTCTTGTTGTTGGCGAGTTATTCGCGTTTTAAAGCTAAGTCCCCTAACCGCGACCAAAAATGTGGATTTTTCAAAAGTGTCCGAAATAGGCAAACTATGGTATCATTGGAAAGGTCTCTTTGTGGGGAGTTGAACACTGCAATCCGTTTTTTAATAGCTCTTGTTGTTGGCGAGTTATTCGCGTTTAAAGCTAAGCACCGATAACCGCGACCAAAAATGTGGATTTTCAAAAGTGTCCGAAATAGGAAAACTATGGTCATTGGAAAGGTCTCTTTGTGGGGAGTTGAACACTGCAATCCGTTTTTTAATAGCTCTTGTTGTTGGCGAGTTATTCGCGTTTAAAGCTAAGTCCCCTAACCGCGACCAAAAATGTGGATTTTTCAAAATGTCCGAAATAGGCAAACTATGGGATCATTGGAAGGTCTCTTTGTGGGAGTTGAACACTGCAATCCGTTTTTTAATAGCTCTTGTTGTTGGCGAGTTATTCGCGTTAAAGCTAAGTCCCCCTAACCGCGACCAAAAAATGTGGATTTTCAAAAGTGTCCGAAATAGGCAAACTATGGTATCATTGGAAAGGCCTTTGTAGGGGAGTTGAACACTGCAATCCGTTTTTAATAGCTCTTGTTGTTGGCGAGTTATTAGCGTTTAAAGCTAAGTGCCCCCTAACCGCGACCAAAAATGTGGATTTTTCAAAAGTGTCCGAAATAGGCAAACTATGGTATCATTAGGAAGGTCTCTTTGTGGGGAGTTGAACACTGCAATCCGTTTTTTAATAGCTATTGTTGTTGGCGAGTTATTAGCGTTTAAAGCTAAGTCCCCTAACCGCGACCAAAAATGTGGATTTTTCAAAAGTGTCCGAAATAGGCAAAACTATGGTATCATTGGAAAGGCCCTTTTGGGGAGTTGAACACTACGCAATCCGTTTTTTATAGCTTTGTTGTTGGCGGTTATTCGCTTTAAAGCTAAGCCCCCATAACAGTACCAAAAAATGTGGATTTTCAAAAGTGTCCGAAATAGGCAAAACTATGGTATCATTGGAAGGTCTCTTTGTGGGGAGTTGAACACTGCAATCCGTTTTTTAATAGCTCTTGTTGTTGGCGAGTTATTCGCGTTTAAAGCTAAGCACCGATTACAGTAACCAAAAAAATGGGATTTTTCAAAGTGCCGAAATAGGCAAAACTATGGATCATTGGAAAGGTTCTTTGTGGGGAGTTGAACACTGCAATCCGTTTTTTAATAGCTCTTGTGTTGGCGAGTTATTCGCGTTTAAAGCTAAGTCCCCTAACCGCGACCAAAAATGTGGATTTTTCAAAAGTGTCCGAAATAGGCAAACTATGGTATCATTGGAAAGGGCTCTTTATGGGGGTTGAACACGCAATCCGTTTTTTAATAGCTCTTGTTGTTGGCGAGTTATTAGCGTTTAAAGCTAAGTCCCCTAACCGCGACCAAAAATGTGGATTTTTCAAAAGTGTCCGAAATAGGCAAACTATGGTATCATTAGGAAGGTCTCTTGTGGGGGAGTTGAACGCTGCAATCCGTTTTTAATAGCTCTTGTTGTTGGCGAGTTATTAGCGTTA